>NJFT01000105.1:0-128647 GCA_002221725.1 Scedosporium boydii
GAAAAAAAAAAAAAAAAAAAAAAAAAAAAGGACAAAAGAAAAAAGGGGAGGAAAAAAAGCGACCAAAGTTATATACACCATCCCTTAGCTCCTTTTTTATTTGAATTCCTCCTCACACACCCTCCTCCCCTTGAGAGAACATTGAACCTGCCATGCTCCTAATTAGCACGGATTATTTTTTTGCCTTTTGGTATGATGGACCATTCCTTCTCTTCTTTTAAACTGTAAATGCCCCCAGAAAACCCTGCCTTTTTTTATCATGTTTTGGTATAGCAATGAAAAATCAAGAGTAAAAAGAGACAGCAAAGAAAAAGCCGTCAGAGTAAAAAAAAAGCTGGCAAAGCTATACCGAGATGGAGGCGACGATCTTCTCGCCTCTTGTCCTAAATCTCTCGGCTTCGGGCGAAAAACCACCTCCCCGTCACTCGCAGGGTATACCTGGGCATCTCATCGAGGGAACCTGCCCGCCATCCGCTCCTTCTAGTCAAGGCCTAGCACGCGCTTCGACTTCTCGTACACCATCCAAGTGATGCTAAGAGCCGGTGCCACCTTGAGCAGATTGGGCGTCAGTCCCTTGTACAAGCCGCGGTAACCCTCCCTCTGCACCGTCTTGCGAGCCACGTCCACGATGCCCGTGTACGTCTCCTTGTGCATCGCCGTGCCCTGCGTCTGCAACCGCGTGCGGAGGACGTTGAGGGGGTACACGATGCTGGCTCCGAACGCGCCCGAGCTGGCCCCGATCATGCCCGTTACGAGGTTGCCCATAACCACGTCGTCCGGGTGCGTGTCAGTCTTGCGACCCTTGTACTTTTTGTAGCTAGTCTTGAGGAACTCGAACGTGCCCATGTCGATTGCGCTGTAGGGGAACATGCCCACGAGGCCCATGGTGACGCCGCGGTAGGCTGCTCGGACACCGCCGTCTGCAAACATCTTCCTCGCCGTTTGAATTACGAGCGCGTTTCCTTTGAGGCCGTCTTTTGTCGTCTCGCATTGGAGTCTACGCGAATGAGGCCCTGGTTAGCTTGAAGACCGAGAAAATAAAGAGCGTCTTGGAGTCATAAGGTCGAGAACTTTACTGTCATCGCGAGACTTACCGAAACTTGAGCGTGTCGACGGGGTATACGCAGAATCTACCCATAAAAGTCAGCGTCATAGACCTAGACTGGACCCTAGCCCAACCATTGCGGGTCTCACATACTGTGCAATCATTCCAGCAACACCGCCCGCCGCAAACTTGGAATAGGCCGAGATGTTCCTCGGGTCGCTATGGCCTTCAAAGGACGCCATTGCTCGTTTCGCAGCTTCGTACGACCCAAACTGTGTCTCATTAGCAAACACCACGTCCAGGGATGCGTCCAGCACACTAAGTCCTCGCATACCTTGATAGCCGTTTCCGGCATGATTTTGATGACGTTGAGTCCATTGCCTGTCGCACGAAGTCAGCTAAAGCCACTCACTCGGTCGTAGACAAAGCAGGAAAGGAAACGTTAGGAGGGGAACCAAACAACACCAACTTACCGGCAAAGAAAGTTCGCGCCCCACCGGCCATCCACAGCTCCCTGATCGCCCCACGGAAAGGGCTCACCGCATGGCCAAGCGCCTTGAAGAGCTGTCCACTCTTCAGAGCCCCCACTGTGTCATGAAGAGTGTTTGTCTTGCTCGTATTGACCAAGAGGTAGACCTTGAGTCGGTCTAGCGGTGCCGTGGCAGTTCTCGAGACACCTCCGGCAATGGCACCCGCGACGAAGTAACCTGGATCGGGTACAAAATCTGTCAGTTTCCACAGGCTCTTCTGCGGCACCTGTTTCTCGTGGTAGTGGTGAGCCACGGCAGCGACGTTCTGGGCCGATTTCCGCGCAGTAGCGCTTGTGGCGAGCAATAGCTCTCCTTCAACGGCTTCCTCATCGAGGCCATCCCCCGCTGTGCTGGTAGTGCCATTGCCGCTTGGTGTCTCGGCCGTCCCTGCAGCACCTAATCTGCTAGAAGGTTTTAAAAGTACATCGGAAGAAACTGAAGAAGTAGACATGGAAGAAGACGAAGTTGAAGAAGGAGAGGATGATGACAATGATGAGGATCGTGATCGCGTCGAAATAGTGGTAGAAGATGATGACTCGCTCTGGGTCTCTACAGCCGTGGATGCAGCAGAAGTGGAAGCAGCCTGCTCCGCCTGACCAGCCGCCGATTCTCTTTGCTGGTCAGGGCCCTCTTCGAGGAGAGACTGCATGTTTTTCCGTTTCCTCCTCTCCGCCTCGGGCTGAAGCATTCGAATGATGGAGCCAAAAAGGATGTACAAAAGGGAGCGGCTCGTACCTAAACCCTCAAGAGTCTCGTCACTAACGAGGGAATCTCCTTCGGACGTTAGTGAATAGAATGATAATATCGCATGGAGTGTTTCATCGGTGTTGTATGCTGGCATAAAAAGAAGAAAATCGCTGTTCAATGATGATCCAGTTAGCGAAACTGATGCAATTGTTGAAAGGGTGTGAAGGTAGGATGGATAGTTGGAGGATTGATGCAAGATGAGAAAGAAGTGAAGTGATTCCCACGTTTTGTGAAGAATAAAGTTAAGATGGTGGTGGTGAAAGAAGAGAGGGAAAATGAGGTGGGCGCCGTGCTGCTAAAAGCATATGGGAAGCTGCGATGAGGCTTCACAAGATGCCAGTCGATCTGCCCCAAAGCTCCGTCACAATACAATCAGGCTAGCTGATACCTCTGTTCAGGTACAAAGTCTCGGATAGAGCATCAGTACTGACTGAAATACTCCCGCTCGACTCGAGCTTTATCCCCAGCTTTGATGCCGGCTAGCTCGACCTCCATCTCCCTCAAGGTATAGTTTCCATACGGACACACAAAGCACACAACACACACACACATACATGAAACATCCACTTACCGCCATTCTTCAAAGCTGATGAAACCGTCTTTATTCGCATCGATATCCCTGAAAAACATGTCCAGCCGCCGCATGGGCAACACCACACCGGCCCGACGACAAGCTTCCTGAAGCTCCTTCCTATCAAGCTTGCCATCGTTGTTCGTATTGATAGATCGAAAGATGTAGAGCAACGGGCCCTCGGCTTGATCCACGAACGTGTGGAATTCTACCGTAACAGGTCAGCTACCGGAACCATACCCAGCCAGCCTATGATATAACAACCAAAAAGATGTAGGCCTCCCTACCTTCGTATTGAATCTTGCCATCGCCATTGGTATCTGCCGTGTCCATAATCTTCTGCAACATGCGATCCGCATTCGCCAGAGCTACACATCAATCGCAATCCAAGGGTTAGTTATATATGCTTACGCGCAAACCTCCCTGTGAAGCGCGACTTATTTCCGCGCAACCAATGGGAGCTTCAAACAAAAATTCGGCGCATATATCTTACGATGATCGATCCTCCTCAATCCCTTCTGCAATGCCTTGAGGTCGAGAGCTGGAGCATTGCTCGGGTTAAGCCTGCTCCATAGCTCCTCTATGCGCTTATCGCGTTCATTCTGGCTCTCGCGGAGCTCTTTCCGAAGCTCCGTAACCAGATCCGACCTCTTCATCTTCGCCGCGATTGGACGTTTACGGACGCCACCGCAGTCACCTAGAGCTGGTAGATAGGCCTGACGACTGAGGTGCCGGTCGAGTGGCACTACTACTCATGGTCTTGAGGTTTTCTCTTTGTTTTTTTCGGTTAAGCTTTAAGGTTCGGCATTCTGGATTTTTTTTTCGCGGGCCGATCGGTTTATGATTTCTCTAGTTTCGACGTCACGGGGGAGGGAAGAGCGGACGCGGAGCGAAAGGGTAGGCGTGGTGGGGACTGTCAGTGTTCGCCGTTACACATCCCAATGCATGGTTCGATTCGAGGATGGCCCGGATTGAAGAGAGGCTTGCCGGTGATCGTGGTCTTGCTGATAGTCCAACCATGATGGTTATGAAGTAATTGAGATGAAAGTTCCGCCTTCCGCATGAGCCCCAGCGTTACTTGTTACTTCTTACTGGCTCTTTGCGGGACCCTGCCAAAACGAAAAGGCCAGGATATGACGAATCAGACAGCCGAATCTGCCCCGCCTATAGCCGTAGTAGCCAATCAGAAGGCCGGGATAGTGAGGTTCAGTCAAGGGATGTCTCAAAGCCGCTCCTGGGTTGAATGACCAATCCCGGTCACAAGCAAGTCCCACGGAATGTCACCTCTTGATTGCCCCATGTGCTATTTGCACCAGCCACCAGCCACAATCTGTCGCCACATTTTGATACCAACCACCAGCATCGATATCGATATCGATATCGACCTACTCCGATCAACGGCATCGACCTGCAACGTCTCCTTAGCTTTTCTTATGTACACTCGAGCTGGCAATCGGTGTGTTTTCATCTACCCAACTTCCTTTCGATTACCGGAAATACTCCCAACCGGTCGAGTGGGCACCGAATCTTGTGCCGTCAGCCAAGCTTCGCTCTGCCCAGCCCGCCACTCCCACGATGTCGGCAAACTACTGGGTGTCTACCCACCATAACCACTGGGTCTTCACCAAGGAGCAGCTGGCGGCCATGCGCCAGAAGCTAGAGAGGGAAAATGCCGAACTCGTCCAAATGTTCACGCTGCCAGAACCCCGACATCTCTACATATACTTTAACCAACGTGAGCAAACCTGCCGTCGCCGGTCTCCAATCCACCTTGTACCCATACTAACCGGAGTCTCTCTCTTCTCCTTTCAGAAATCAGTCGCCTAAGCAAGCGCCTCAAGATCCGCCAACAAGCCATAGCAACAGCTCAAGTATACATCAAGCGCTTCTACACACGAGTCGAAATCCGCCGAACGAACCCCTACCTCGTCATCGCCACCGCCGTCTACCTCGCCTGCAAGCTCGAAGAATGCCCCCAACACATCCGCCTAATCGTCAGCGAGGCCCGATCCCTCTGGCAGGACTTTATATCCCTCGACACGTCCAAACTCGGCGAGTGCGAGTTCTTCCTCATCTCCGAGATGAGCTCCCAGCTCATCGTCCACCAACCGTACCGCACTCTCACGTCGCTGCAGACGGATCTTCGCATCTCGAACGAGGACTTTGCGCTCGCGTGGAGCATCATCAACGACCACTACATGACCGATTTACCGCTTTTATACGCGCCGCATACTATCGCCTTGACGGCTATTCTGCTCGCGCTCGTGCTGAGACCTAATACGTCGGCGCCGGGCGGTCAGTTACCCTCCTCGGGAATGAATAGCCCACTGACGCCCGGAGCGCCGCCGAGCGCTGCTGCTGCTACTGCCGCCGCGGCCGCTGCGTTGGCGCAGGCGCAGAACCGGGGTATGACGCCGACGGGCTCGGACAAGGAGAAGCCCATGGAGGCCAAGGTTGGGAGGGTTCAGAGATTCGTCGTGTGGTTGGCGGATAGTGATGTGGATATTGCGGCGATGGTGGACTGCACGCAGGAGATTATTTCGTTTTATAATGCGCAGGAGCAGTATATCGATAAGCTTACCCGCGAGCAGATCAGCCGGTTCGTCAAGGCCAGGGGGTTGGACAAGTGAGTGTTGGGGGAGGGCGAAAGAGGGGCTCGTTAGGGGGGCTCGCTGGAGCCGTGCTGTTTTATTCCTTTTTTTCATATTGTTACATAAAGCGTTGGCGTTTAGCATGTACGTGAGCATAGCTTTATCATGACGGATACACGAGGGAAACGCGGAAGCGGGAATGGCTATGAGGGTGGACATTGGTCTCTGGCGTTATGGATTTGTGTTACTGGGAACATTGAACAGCATTATGCATTACAAGTACATTGGAAAGACGTTAGAACATACTTTCATAAATATACAACACGCTGGCTGGTGAAGAAGCGTTGGTACAACTGCGGGAGCGAGCACATCGGCGCGAAGACAGGCTGACGAGCCACTGGCCTTGATCTTGAAAGTGTCCTTTACGTCGAGCTTGCAACTTATGGACATATAATCTACGAGAGTAGTATATTATGTCCCGGTCCTCAACCTGTGGTCTTATTGCATGAATCAGTCATAGCAGCTACGGCGCCGGTAAGGCTGGCGAGGAGACTCGGACAAATCGAGACGACGATCCCTAAGAAACTAAGCAATGCCTCTCTCCATCAACACTTGTCCCCCCATAGAAGACTGCTCACTTACTCGAACCTCATCCAATCTCCCCGTTATCCTGTTGCCGGCCTTTTTCTTGTTTAGAAGTTCATCTTCTATCCACTAAAAAAGACCCTGACTCTTCAATCTACTAGGCTATCCGAATAAATGTCTCAGACCCTTTGACATGACATAGTCCACACCGTCAAGAAGAACCAAGAGCGGCCACTGGGTACAAGCTTCTGCGTCTGGATAAGACAATGTCTTGCTCGGCCTCTTCATTTCCATGTCCACCCCAGGTTTTGTTTTTAGCGGGACCAAGTCATAGACGTGAATGAGGAAAGT
This sequence comes from Scedosporium boydii, assembly GCA_002221725.1. Classification (NCBI taxonomy): domain Eukaryota; kingdom Fungi; phylum Ascomycota; class Sordariomycetes; order Microascales; family Microascaceae; genus Scedosporium; species Scedosporium boydii. The sequence continues at coordinate 6,421 of NJFT01000105.1, forward strand.
GAAGAGAAACTAAGTAAGTTGACTCAGAGGCTAATCACCAGACTCATGCAGAGAACGTCATGTTTCCAGTCCATGGAGGAGCCTCTCGAATGCAAACGCAGGTTACCATTGAATGAGACATAAAAAAGGTAGTTTCACATTGCGCGCAGTATCGTCGAGCGAATCGACATACTCCGTACTGAGAAGGCTCTAAACGGAGCCTGCTGAGTGTTAGATCGGATGCGCCGTTGTGTGTCAAATCTAGCCCGGACCCAAGTTGGAGAATCCGATGTCTCCCCAAAGTCAATTGGTCTCCCTTCAATTTTTACAGATTGAATGACATCAGTTGAAAACATTGCTTGTGGCATACATACGCAGCTTACGAACTGCATGTGCAGGAAAAGGCACAATAAAGTTGCGTCGGAGACCATCTTCCCCCGATAATTCTCTGCCCGATCCCAGCCCGAAGGAAAAAAGACTCCTTCCGCGCATCAAGCCATACCGGAAGAGAAAGGAACGACAAAACGTGCCACGAAGGAAACCGGACGAAAAAAGACGCACGTCACACATTGGGAAAGCTCCGGCAGCTTGGAATGGCAGGACGGCAGGTCCGAATTGCTAGATTAGGGCTTCGACGCAGAAGAAGCGCAGGGGCTTTGCTGGGTTTTGCGGGGTCCTTTGAGTGCGTCGCACTCCCCGCCTGCAGCGCTCTCTGCTTCTGCTCTTCTCGGGCACGGGCGAGGCCGGACGGGAGCCGTCTTGCGGTTTCCAACTTTGGGATAAGGGGCAGGGAGGGATTAGTTAATCTGGTCCCACGAGATCGAGAAGCGGAGAATTCCGCCACCAGAAAGCAACTGAAAGTGGGAGCTCGTCTTGGGCGAGTCATCGAGGTGAGCTTCTGCACTATGAAGGTACCTAGGACAGTGCGGAGAAGAAATCCGGGAGTGACACAGTATTTCTCTATTTGCCTGCCCTGTTTCGCGCTATTATCCTCAGGATGGAGACGCTAGATCCAACTAAACCTGTACTAGGGGTTTAAATGTTAGCTCGTTACATACTAACTACTTTCAAAAGTAGTATATATACATATATTTACATATAAAATAAAGCTATAATAAAGGTATCTATACCATTTCCCCATTTATAGTAATTACTTTTGTTAGCCGCTCAATCATGGAATGACTTAATCGCAACAAAAAGTCATCTGGAATAGCTTCCCAAGCAGCCTCAATCGCAGTACGTAATTCCACCCGATTTAATGCCTGAATATTATATCGATGTTCAATCTAATCCTTCATTACAAACCAAACATTTTCAATAGGGTTCAAATCAGGACTATGCGCTGGCTACGGAAGAAGTGGAACTTCCATAGCTTCTAAGGTAGACTTAGTTATCTGTGCTGTATGGGACCTTGCGTTATCATGTTGAAATATGGAAACATGGGGCTGGTTTGCATGGAGGAATGCCTGTACTAATGGAAGAAAGAAGAAGATGTAATTCTGGGCTGTAATAGTGCCTTATTCCTTTTCCCAGAAGAAACTAGGCCCCTTTATTGAGCTTGCAAACATCCCTGAAAACATCTAGCCATGTGGCTTCTCATGAAGAAGAGCCCATGTATATTGATCTTCTGTATCATGGATTGTCACCTATTGCTTCCATAATAGGTCATTTCGTGCCCATGTTTCATCTGAAAAGATAACTGATTCCCAGTCTTGTGGGTGAGGGCGTAATCGAAGCTATTCTGTTGTAAATCGAATACGTGCTCTTTTATGTGCTGGTGTTAACTTTATCTTCCGCCTTTGAACTTGCTGCTGATATCCCATGTCATGTAAAGTGTGGGAAAGGGCTGTTTCACTAAAGGAAGAAAGAGGTGCTGGAAGGAGGAAACGTAGGTTAGCTTAAGGAATATATTGATGCCTGTTATCTTGAAGTAGCTAAGTGCGTAGCTGCTCTTTTTGAGGCGTAGATATCCATCCCTTTCGTTTCTTCCTATTCTTTCGTTGTAAGGCATGAGCGAGAGCGCACTGTGGCACGGGACTTGCCGTCAGATGACTCAGCTGCGGAGCCTGGTCGGAGCGCGGTCGGAGACAAAAGGCGTTTCTCGCAGTAGACAAGTCATTCTAAAGGGCAAGTTGAAGTCTTAATTATCAATTGACTTTTGAAAACCATATACTTCTTAGTGACACTGGTCTTTCCTCGAGCTATATACAGTATATCCTTACATTCGTGGTGTGACTGGGCTAGTGTATGCAGTTTGGACTTGGTGATATGTATGCCCTGTTATATCTGCAATTTGCTGGTATGACTAGTTTGCATACCTTTGGAGAGTTTGGATTTTGATTCTTTCATCGCGTGTGAGGTGTTTTTGATGGGGTGGTGTATGGGGTGGTGTTTGCAGTGGTGTTTGCGGCGGCGTTTGTGGCGGCGCCTGTAGGAGCATTTGTATTGGAATTCTATGTGGAAACTGTTCCATCTTAGCTGGGTTCCATTCCATGATAGATTCCATGATAGATCTCATGGGAGATTCCATAGGGGATTTCATGGGGGATTTCATGGAATTTTTATGATGGATTCCATGATGGAATCTCGTGATGTTTTCGGATGTTCGATCAGCTTCTAAAGAAAAATTGTTAGTGAGTATAATATTCCCTATTTCGGATGTTTGTATTTGAATAGTATTTCTATATATAAAATACTAGGAAAAATACTTATTTAGTACTTTACAAGAGTTGGGTGGGGCGGTGGCGTTGATTTCTCGTACTAACATTTAAAACCCTGGGATAGGTTTAGATCCATCTGGTCCATGCGAGGAGGAAAAAAAGTGACATGGTTCCATGCCTCCATCGCTCGAGAAGCATTGATGTCACTCCACAGTGTCCCGAATTTGGTCTCCCTCTTCCGCTCCTATTTCGTCATCGGTGGGATCGTGACCTCTTCCTGGTCTTTTCAGCTTCGTGTGCCCTTGCTCAGCCTTTCGCACAAAACGGTTGAACGTTCCTTTTTCTCTGTCCTCGTGCCTCGGAGATACCCCGCGCAAGCCGGTCTCAATTGCTAGGCTTTGAGAACCTGCTGGGAATTGGATTTCCATGCCCCTTGCGTCGGCTGGGAAAGGTGTGGTCAATGACTGCCATAAACCCCCCACCTAGTGAGACGACTTGCGAACAGCCGAAAGTTTAAGATGTGGCGTAGGCCATTGCGACTGCGCTCAACAGGTACAATCGCAGATTGATATTGATAGTCGTCGCTAAGTGAGAAAGTATTGATTGACCACGCAGCAGAAATTCGAGCACTGTACGCAGGTAAACTACGTACTTTCACGCAGTGAGTGCTTCTAGTGTCACTCGCCAAGTCGCTAATACCGATCCCGTCATGATGGATTGATATTCCCATCGCTTCTCCTTCCACAGCCAGCACTGAGCCCACGTTCAAATTTGGCATCCACCAAAACCGCAAATTCGCCCGGCATCATAGGGCATACCCGTCTCTGCCATTTGATCAATGTCACCCACCAACGGCCTTTAAAATTATCCAACACTGAGCTAATCTAAATGGCACTGCAGCAGGCTAGCGGACGCTGCACCAATTGTTGAGAGGGACTTATAATTATCACGAAAAGAAAAGTTTTTCCTTGGAGAAGGGTTGCATCCCACTATGCGGTGAGCACCGCCTAAAAATTGAATTGCCCACATTTTTTATGTTTTATTCGAAGGGCTGCACAAAGAGCGGTGTGGTGGGCAGTGCTGCCCAACAGGGTATCTTGCCCCCCCCTCTTCGATCAAGAGATGCACCAAGATAAGGAGCAAAAAGCCGGTGTGGAGTCAATTTGGGGGACAGATGGGAGGCGGTTTTGCATGATTGGTACAGGGGAATTGGACTGCAACAGAAAAGAAGCGGCGGGAGGGTTGTACGGCAGGAAAATCCACTTGTAGATTAGAACCATCCTAGATGCGACGTGAGAGGCGAGAAGGGAAGTTCGCGTGTCGCGTTAATGGAGGGAGGTCATCCTAAGATTACGACATTTCCATATTCTGGAAAGAGATCACCGTTTGAGAAAGGATGTGCGAGGGAGAAAGGGGCTGAGGGAGGGAAGAGGGATTCAATCCATCGCTCAACCTCCCCACGATCTCGGGCACCATCGTTTGAATGAGGGGTAATTCTGTCCACGGCGAATGAGTTCAAGAGTTGCCCCTCCTCTCCCCTTCCTCCGGACTAGTGTGGTCCTTGTCTGTTCCATCAATGCCTCCACCCCCAGCCTCAAATGAGAGGGAACCTCACTGAGGCTGGGCTTCAAGTGCCGGGGACACCACACTTTACCGCCACGAGACAAGAATATTCAACGAGTTTGCGGATTTGCTGGCTGAAATCCATTCTTGGCAAAAATAAACACTGCAAAATGCAACAGGAGTAAAACAGGAAGCTGCAAGCTTCCTTCGCCTAATGGAGGGAGGGAATCTGACAGCATGAACCGATCCCATTGAGCGTTAAACAAGAAAACCAAAACCCGCCCCTCCAATCCTGCCACCTTCAAGGTGTCCCAAAGATGCCGTCATTGGCGCCGTGGGAGCCCAACCACCTTTGTCCCAGGGCGCTGTTTGGCTGGGAAAATTAGGACGAAGGAAGCGGCTAGGTAGGTTATTTGCGATTCGCATGCCATGTGCACTACAGCAGAGGAATTGGCTGTCGTCGCATGCGAACCCTTGGCCTAAAATAGCAACTCCCCCAATCCGCGGGCCAGGAGATCTGGCCGGATGTTGACGAAACAAGCCTTCGGAGGGAGATACAGGGCGAATAGCAAACGAGTTTAAAAGTTTCGTCGAGAAGGTTTGAGATAGATGAGGATCTGTGGCGTGGCGCATAAATCGACCTCGAGATCCCCCGTGGTACGTACGCTTGAATGTTTGCTGACAGCCTGGGAATCTAGTCAAGCTGGTTAAAGCCGGGCTATTGGCCTCTATTCATTCTTGGGCTTCTTCAACAATCGAGCCCATAAAGAGGACAGTATGGGGAATTTAGAGCTGGCTGGATGGATAGGATGAAATAATTCCACGTGCGAGGGAAGATGGGGATGGTACAAGTAATCCCTTTCTGTGTTTGAAGTCTCCTTCTCGCCTGTTGACGATGTATGCGTACGGCCGAGTTGATGATACACTTAGCCGAAGGCGAATGGGACGGCAAATCCAACAAACTCTGGATGTACCTGTATGCCCATCGTAGAGACACTTTTTTAATGGCTTCGAGGACGAAGCAGCTACTGCTTACGGCGGAGATGCGAACTCGGGTGTCTTTGTTGGGAAAATGGGCTGATAATCTAACCTCCCCGAGAAACTCGCCCAATTTTCCATGTGTCTTTCACGATCCAAGGTTCGCTTCTTCTACAAAGGAAAGCCCAAAAGGAAACACTGTAACAGAGCCTGCATGCTGTCGTCTTGTTTTGACCTTGGAAACCGGAACCCGAAAGAGAACCTGCGCATCCGCCATCATCAAACATCCACGCTACGAAGTACCTGGTTTGACGTTAGCGATGATGGGGGTGGTCGGAGATCTGGGTTATCCGCCCAGCATTCTTCACCAGGTCTGTCCTCCGACCCAGCCAGGGCCTGGCCATTATAGCGGAGTGAGTTAGCGTTAATCTGACAGGGAACTTTGAGCTGCGAGGTTCCATTTTTGGTCACGGCTACAGGAGGTACCAAAAGCAGGGTCCCACGACTCTGCAGAGGGCAAAAAGAGGCTCTGGGAGAAAGACCATCATCCAAACGCCCATCATGCTCCCCCATGCAAGCCCTGGGACATGTCCCACCATTAATCGCCCCAAAAAAAGGGGGACAAAGGCTCCATACAACTGAGAGCTCGGAGACCGGCATTGACCAGAGCCGCAGAGCGTTGTTGGAAAGAAAACAAATGCAGATATGACTCCATCGGAGGCCGAAGAGATCCAAGAGTGGTCTCGTTATAGGTCACCAGATGCGATTTCGTCGACGCTGCGGCCGCTTTATCCCAGCATTCCAGAGAGACAGGGTAAGAGAATCATCTCCCCACCATTACTCACCTCGATTATCGATCGTGCAACCGCACTCCAAGACTTGGACAGAGCCTCTCAGTAATCGACACCCTGGTCGATCGAGGTGGGCCGACCTTGGAGCCACCCAGAGCCCGTAAACAAGGACGGGAAGAAGTTCTTCGTTCTCCAAGTCCCATCAGCCATTGAACGTCGAGATATTTCGCACTGTAATACACCACTGTTGCGACTCCAAGACACTTGCATTTGACCTGGGGTGTACAATCCATGTTGTACCCCTCCAGAATCCCTGTTCCCTGTATCTTAGTACCATCGTACTCCGTATCATATTTACTGTGTTGCCTTCGGGTCAAGAACAGTATCAACAATCCGTGGGGACGACAAGGTACCTCCACACGTCACAGTGTGAAAAATTACAGGTGCTCACGAGACTACTTCTCCAACCGTCTTGTTTCCGATACCATCCTAGTCTCTTCGATGGTGCACTACACCACAGTGTGAGTCCCAAAGCAGGTTGGGATCGACCATTCAGAAGTATCACTTGTACTCTCCTCTCTCAGTGGGCGAGCTTTCAAGGAAGAGGGAAGTGAGCCAACCCGGAACGGAGGGGTCCAAGCAACTCAGTGCCATGGCTGGATGCGATCCTGGATTGGGAATGGCTCTCTCCGATGATCATATCTCGGGTAGTGCGCGGAGGGGCTTGAGAAGGCGAGCTGCTTTGCGCCAAAAGGGTTGAAAAGCCAAAATAATTGAAAAGATCATCGCCTCTGAAAGCAAGCATGCGCCCTCTGCCAAGTGCGTAATGCACCTTTCTCCGCAAATGCTGCGGCTCTATTATCAGCTCCTTTTGAACGGAGGAGGGAGGAGGGAGGATGATGAGCCCCCCACAAACGTGGATGGGAAAGAGGAATCACCCATTTAGGCGCAGAAGAGGCAGTTGACGGCAGAGGGAGTGGACTTGAGGCTTAGAATCCCCATGGGGGGAAGGGCGCAGCACCATCTATGTGCTCGATCCCTCCGTAGAATCGGACAATTATTATGCCATTAATTTCTGAGTTTGGGGAGAACCACTGAATGAGATCAATTGATGGTAATCAAATCCATGCAGCGTCCGGATACCCCTATTTTCGCTTCTTCCTTTCTGGCGCACTCAAGCCAGAATTGCCCACTGGATGGACGCAAATTTGCCACTCCGGTCGGCTTTGACTTGGCCAGGCTAGCCATGCGGCAATATATGCAGTATGCAATGGATAGTGGGCTGGGAGATTCTCAGATCATTTGGGTTTGATGAGACGGCACTGCCCTGCGCACCTGCATATACGCAAAGAGGCGAAACTCACGAACTGGTTCTGCCAGGGGCAGTTTCACGCTGAGGTTGCAGCGGCAATGCTGACGACAGGAGAAGCGAGACTGCCAGTTCCACTCTTGAACCTGCTGGTCAGCCTCGACCAGGCCCAAACCTTCTCAGGGGAAATGAGCTCAAAAGCTTCTCCTCCCGCTCAGGGGAAGCAAAGCCAAAACATAGCGATTCAGGGCGCTAAATAGGGGAAATTACGATGGATACTTGCGCTGGAATCAGAAAGTGGACACTGTTGAGAACACGACAATGAGTGGATTCACCATCGTCTGCTTCAGGCAGCAAGACACCGCAATCCTATCAGTAATTTGTTTAGAGCACAGGGTCAAACTTGTTCCCAGCCTAGAAGCAGCGAGTCGGTTCCATCTTCCGCCACGGGTCGCACCAACCTGAGTTTATCTACTTCTACGAAGTACATGTTTGTCTACTATGCATGAATTGCGAAGTAATGAGAGCGGGTAGCCTGCTGCTTTGGAGGACAATTGTTCAACACTCGTTTGGGAAGCCCTAATCCCACCCGTAATTCGGAGCGATTCCAGGTTCAATATTGTTATCATCAATGAGCAGCGGAGCCTTCTCAGGAGGGCCCCTCTCGTATTACGAAGTGCATCAATGTTATGGGTCAGAAGGACTACAGAGTCCAGTAGGCAATAACGCCTTCCATGCGCTAGGCCCTAGTCTAGTGTCTACCCTGCCACTGTGAGCTCAGAATGTTTGTTTTCCTGTGCCATGGCAGGAAGGAACCGGATCAGCCGCCCGCAAAAAGAAGACACAGTCAATTTTCCACTTGGGGTGTGCAATATCAATGATACTTGGGCCGAGTACTTCATACAGTTGAGACACGGAGTACGATGCTTTACAGGTGGCACAAAAGTTGTCCCAAGGTCATTCGCTAGTCCATCCTGGGACTAAAGACATTTGCTATCGGCCAATGACGAGCTGGTGGCGAGCCTGAGACCCACTCACATTGCGTCTCGTGGCCTCCGTCTGATTCGTCAAGCGAGGACCGCCTGTGCACTTGGACTCTCCCTCGTCACTTGTTCCTCGCTCTGTGCTGGTCGAGGTAAGCCCACCCTGGCCCTCTCGTCCAATTACACGCATCTGCCACATTTGGTGTCGCTGGCGTTGTCCACTTGCCACCTATCCCGCATGTCCCTTCCATCGCCCCTTTCCCGCACTGTAAGACTAAATTGACCAGCATTTTGTACACGGTGTACATGGCCGATGTACTGCTCGCTCCTGGTCAAAGTGCCCGTACTGTGCTGTACAGTACGTACACATACTACTGTGCAAGCAGAAAGTACGTACTCCCTAGGCCTACCTCGACGCTCTTGACGCTTTCGCCGCTAGTCTCCCTCTGTTCCTCTCACCCACCAGAGCACCTGGTCCAACAAAAACCCGCCATCGCCATCCCCGTCTGCCCGCGCTTTCTGTTCCAAATTCCTCCCACCTTCTACCTGTCTCCCCCACGACTTCTTTCCACACACACACAAGCATACATACTCCAAGTATAATTAAAACCTCCTCAGGTCTAAAATCCATTTCCTTTATCTAAAAAAGAAAAACGTTCATCTGGGTTCTTCTCCTATCCTACGACAATACAACGATTCTCTTCTTTCGACACAAGAAAAAAGTTGGAAGATAATTTCCTTTTGCCTCTTGCTCAACAACGAAAAACTCACCGACCTTTTCCCGGTTCCCTCGGTCAGCTGTCCAGAAAAGCCTTCGCCCCCTCACTCCACTTGTTTGTGTTTCAAAGCTGGATTCTCCTGCTTCGACCTCAAACTCAACATCGACAACGAAGCAAATCAGGCATTCATCAGTGCGATTAAAGACAGGAAGACTGGCATCTCGCTCTCTTCCTTCAATTTGACGACCACCTTCGAAAATCCATCACAACTCACAATTGAGTCATAATGTCGGCATATTACTACGGCGCACATCACGCACACCCCACTGCTGCGGCTTCCAACTCGCAAAATCATCATGGCCGGAGTCGAAGGGCGCCGAGGCTATCGATGTCACAAAACCCCAACCGGCAATTTAGGACGGTCCGGAGTCTCAAGGAGCTGTCTGACTCGACTGCGTTATTGAATTTCCGGACTCGGTTTGAGGCTACCCGATCATTCGATCTCGAAGACGACCTGGAGTTCTGCCCCGGTTTGCTGACGGACAGCGATGTGAGTGATTACAGCGGGTCGATGTCTTCTCGATCATCCAGCCCAACTAACTGGCACCCTCAGCTGGTCTCCATTCACAGCGCATCGGAACGCTCCTCCCTCGCCAGCAATTCTCCCGAGTCTTCGCCCACCCAACAGCCTCAGACCGTTGCCCCAGCCTTCTCTCTCAACTCGGCCTCTCCCGCTTTCGTCCCTCCCGCCTTCCATAGCCAACAGTCGAACCTCAAGTTGCACCAGCCTGCCGCCACCCGCGGTCGCAATGCCATCCCCATTGTCAACCCTCTTACCGGTGCCACCATGAGCAGCCCTCCTCCTTCCGTCTCTCCGGCCAGGATGCAGCAGATGTCTATGCGGCGATGGTAAGCCGTCGTCTCGTCAGCTTTCCCGTAATCCGGGAGTTTTGATGGAGATTATGCGCGAACCCTTTGCCGTTACAATGTGATGTCATGAAAAATCGGAAACGTTTCATTCTTTTTCTTCTCTTTTTTCTATCTGCTCATCCCGGTTGAGAGAAGCAGGCTGTCATCTTGGCTGGCACCGACGACCAAAAAAAAGGCAAAATTTGACGACAATTCCGGAACGACTCGGAAATAGAGACGATAACAATTGGCCATCGATAACATTCTACTGTTCCTGGGACGAGGGTCTCAGGGCCCACTCTCTTTCTCTCTCACACCTCTCCCTCTCCTTCTCTTCTCCGCACGCACTCTCTCACTCTCTCCTCTCCCTCATCTTCCGAGATATCCCTCTCGGGTTGGTCTTTCGACCCTTCTATCAACCAATTGAACGGTATTCCTTTTCTTCTCTCGACTTGTACAAACAACCTTGGATCATTTCGACACAATACCCTGTTTAAACAACACGGAAAGGATTCTCGTTCGCGGGTTGATACCCCTTGGTTCAGCAGCATCTTATCGATCCCCCCCCAAATCTCTTTTCTCGATATCGCTCCCGATATCAATTTGTTTCTCATTCATATTTTTCCCTTATTTTGTTCTTCAACCCTTGTCATCATTATACCAAGGAAACGTCGGTGTTTTTGTCGGTCTCGAAAGATGAAGTTTATCATTCCCGGTTTCTCTCGATCATGGTATGAACAGGCGTTTTTACAGAAGGGCGGTTTTTGCGTTTAATCGGCATTGCATCGGGTTGTTGCGACAACCTTTAACGGCGGAGTTCTCGGCTTGGTTCGGTATCCTTTTTTTCCACCTCTAATTCGTTATTCGCGACATTCATAATCTCCATCACTCATCCTCGGTTCGATTTTCTATTACTACTACTACTACGGGAAGCGTGCGGTCGACTGTTTTTCTATCGTTGCGGGATACAAAATCTCGGGCTGTCAATCATGGTCAGAAGCTTGTTTTTTTTTTCCATCACGGGTCCACGACATCATCACAAAGAAAAAGAGGAGGCTTTTTTTATACCTGGACATATAGAGAATGACTTTTAGTCTTCTTGTTGTTTACCTTTTTTTACTCTTTTTTTGACACGAGTCTTATTGGAAGCGGGCAAAGGGGAGCAATTGGGAAACAACAACACGCACACTGGGAGCAGCAGCTTTGTCTCTTTTTGATTTTTTTTTTTTTGTGTTCTTTTTTTACTATTATTACTGGGTGTTTTTTACTTCCGCTCTGGGTCTATTCATGGGAAATATCACTTTGTTTGGGCGGCGGTCGGCAAAGACATGAGATAGGCGGGAGCAATTGTTTTGGCAAAGTGTATGTCCATAGTCTGGGCCAAATTGGGGGCCATCCGGTACTTGGGAAACGGGGAGTTGGGTTGTCGGCTTTGCTGCGAAGATGCCCCTGCGTTTGCAAAAAATACAAAGGCAATGTTGTATTACTTCAAAACTGCTGTCCATTGTCGATGTTGTGATGAACGTTTTATCCGTCTTTCCTAGGCTTTTTCAGAGTTGATCGTCGGGGGAGTCGATGGGTTTATCTGCTACAGACATCACTATGCTTTATGCGATGTTCGATGAAGTTTGACGACCTGTGGATGGGGAACCGGAAAACAAGGGAATTCATACTTCTCAGCCTTGAATCTTTAGGGTCTTGTAAACGTCGTGCGTGGCCTTGTTGGCTTTAGATATCACATATTTCCTTGTAAGCTTTATCTTAATGGCCACCCTGGGTGCTATAGGAGACGGCAACTACCAGTCAGAAGTTGATGGAAAGGCAACAATAAAATCGACAGTAACGGCGTCCTTCTTTTCTCGTCGAACTTATCATTGATACCCTAAGATAGAGGACGAGAAGACCCCTCTGCCTGCTCAAGGACACTAATCTCATCACTACTCACAGAGGACGAGTTTAGGAGATGATTAGCTTAGTCGTCATGATTTAGATATTCCTCCCGCGGGCCGCTGTTATGAGTATACAAGGGCGAGGGTGAGAAGGGATGAGATGGTCGATGTTGACGTTCCCAAAAATTGGAGAAGGCCATGTAAATCATGTTCTAAAATCCGTTCTCTCTTCTCAACGCTTACCTGAGTCTCATAACTCGAGACGATACCGAACGTCTTGTCATCGCCATGTCCTTAGCCGAGGAGAGGGTGGCTCCCGCCTCCGTCCATTTCCTTGATTTCTTTGGTCGCGGGCGTAATATATTCCATCTTGGTGAATTCTTTGAAAAAAAAAATGGATGGACGGCGGCATGGACGGAAGACATATCACCACATCTCGTAGGTATAATAGCCCAGAAGATCTACAAACAGGAGTTGCAATATGCTCTCAACTTCTGGAATAAAATCCACCACGGGCGAGGAAACGGACTCCGTGGTCCAGCCAACACGGTCTGTAGGCCACAAGTCAAACCTTTATCCTCACGTCTTACAGGCTCATATAATGGCCGGCCAACATCAACGTTGCCAAACTCCTTCCACATCTTACCCGAATTCGCAAGGAATCCTCTCGTTCCCCCCGGCATCATTCTTCTTACTCCTGCCTACTACACTCCGCATTGTAGAGAGGAGTCTTGTGGACTCGCCTAAAGGTGAAAATCGGAAAGTGATTAGAGAGTGATTTGGGAAACTGTCAGGTATCTATGTAGATATATCGAAACTGGCCTTGGAGTGTATTGGCCAATGGCAATGGCCAGACACTACACCCCAAGACCTTCGTTGATCATTGATGAACGGGTTTCGAATAGAGTTTCCCTCTGTCTAAGTGTAAAGTCTTTAAAGAGCCCTCAACGGTTCGAGCGGACTGGTAGATTGTCATCAAGTCAGTAACACTGAGAGATATGAGGTCCTGCTCGACTCCAACATGAACCCGTATGATTCCTGTACTCCTGCTTCTCACGGATCCAGCGGTTCAAAGAGACGCCAACAAGAGGACAATTGACACCTTCACCTTAGTCATCACGAGGGAACATTGAATTTTAGAAGTCTTGAGAAACGGACCTGGACGGATCTAATCCTACATCCCACCAGAATTTGAAAACCAGGGACGCAGAAGATTATTGCGTATCGTGTTTCTCTTCTTCTTACACGCACAACTTGCCGTATCTAGATAGATTCGCCGCGGTCCGCCGACGAGGGGTAGGAGCAGTCATCTTGGAGGGTTGCGCTCCGCGGACCTGGAATCTCAGATGATCTGATGCGTGCGTTGAAGATAATCTGACGTCAGTGGTGAAGATACCGGGACCACCAGTACCTCCTCCTCCATCACAGCAAGCTTCTCCGGACCGGATGGTATGACACGGAGGAGGAGGGGGGGTGCTACCCATTGACAGTGTCCAATAATGTCTAGGTTCTTGATGCCGTCAGTATATATTTTGTCGTAGGGACGTAGTTTAGCTCGTTCCCGATCTCTACATCTGATAGTTCACTCTAGATCTTCAAGCACTCATCTACACCTTTACTATCCAATTTTCCATCAATTCTCATCTCGAGACGTATTCGAAGACTTGCACGATGTCTTCTTCTAGACTAGCTCTCCGACTTCTGCGCACGCGGGCTCCTCTCATTACCTACCGGGCCCGGGCTACCTACGCCACCGGCAGCAAGGCAACTTCAACTCGTGGTTAGTTCGACCCGTCTCGGAGGATTCGTCTACGAGTCTTTCCCCTGAGATTCGAGCTATGGGGGAATAAAAAAAAAAAAGAAAAAAAAGAGACATAACACTGATGATGATACCTCCGCATAGGCAAGAACACACCCCCACCCGCAAGCAAGATCGAACACGACAAGTGGGAGCCAGACCTAGCTAGCCCCAGCGAAGCAGCTGTCAAGGCGGACCGCGAGGATTTCGGCGGCAACGAGAAGCTGCAGGAGTTATCGAAGAAGGTTGACGAGGAGATTGAAGAGTTGCATCATCACAAGCAGCCTGGGGCGAAGAAGAACTGATATGATTAAACATCTGGACGTCTGAGCGGGTTACGCTGTGGGGAAAGACGGGCAGGTTCTAATAGACAAGATCATTGAGATGGACCTCTGGCTGCACATTTGCTTATTGAGACTTGTGCTGTCGATCTCCAAGTTGCTTGTGCTTCGACGACCTATTTGCATGATTCCGATGAGAGGAGAAACCTACGAAGTAGGCGCGGACAAATGGGTCAAAAAGGGAGGTAGGCGCAGACACAGTCTGTGGTTGGATATACAATACAGGTAATAGAAGATTGAATGAAATATTTTCGAAATACGAATAGCGAAACATCCATTTCCGCTCGTTTGCTCTCGGATGATCCCAAGAGCTCTTTGGCTAATCTTGGCCAGACCAATAATGCTCCATGAGCGCACCACGATACAATTGCACAATTGCTCCAACAATGATTCTCAGTGATGACGTAATCCGGCGATCCACATGCGACTTTCTTGTCCTCGCTGAAGGCTGCTGCATTTCGTGTTCCGCATTCAAGTCGTAGACCATCTCAGTACGCCCGTCACTTCGCGGCAGGAACCAACTTCAAAACCTTAAATATCAGCCCCGTCCTTCCGCTCCCTACTCCCTATTTCCTATTCCGGTCTTTTCTTCGCCTTCCAAATTAACTTCTACATAACCTCACAGCACGCCGAATAATTAGAGACATATAGAAAGGCCTGCGGCGCAGCCCAGCTTCTACGTCTGTTCGTGGCGTCGGCCCCCTTTTGGCGTCAACGCATTGCCAGCGAGAGAAATAGTCGCCCTCTCTCAGTGCCCTTCTTTCCCCCCAGACGAATAGATCCACCGACCCACAAAGAGCGTATTAATTTCCCCTGAAAAGGCCTTGCGAAGATGTCGAAGCCGAATCAGCTCTTCCTCCTTGCCGACCACATCAAGCTCTCGCTCCTGGAACGCCAGCGTGCCCAGTCGCTAAATCTCGAGGGAAACTCCCAGGATGGACATATTTCCCGATCGCTGGAGCAGTTCAAGGATGGTCTAGAAGCGTTGAGGGAGGAGGAACAGAGGCTCCGGGATAAAGGAGACGAAGAGTGAGTTATAAATTATCTTGCTCTCCATTGCAAGAAACGGTATATACTAACGGCCGCTCCCCAGCGCCGCCCTCGACATCTCCGACAACCTCCCCACCCTCCAACACCAACTCGACGACCTAACCTCCCAATTCCACGGCTTCACTACACCGTCCACAACCTCCACCCTCACACACCCCAACGACCCCTCCCTAGCCGCAGACTTCACCCACGCAACGTCCCTCCCCTCCACCAAGAAACCCATCACCGCCCCAGCCACGGCCGCCAAATCCGTCCGCTTCTCAGATACACCCCCGGCGGAAGATGACCCCTCCATCGAGCTCTTCTCCCGCTACCGCGACGACCCCGACGAAGCTAATTCTGCAGTCGACCAAGCCCAGGGCATGACGAACGAGCAGATCCACGCCTTCCACTCTACCGTCCTCGCCGAGCAGGACGAGCAGCTGGATCGCCTGGGCGAGACGATCGGGCGGCAGAGGGAGCTGAGTATGCGGATGGGGGATGAGCTCGAGGCGCAGTGCGAGATGCTGGATGAGACCGATGCTATGGTTGACAGGCATCAGAGCCGGCTGGATAGGGCTTCGAGGTCGTTGGGGAGGGTGGCGAGGGCTTCGGGCGAGGGGAGGCAGATGGCTGCTATTATTATTACTATTATCATTTTGATCATGCTTATCGCTATTTTGAAATAAGGGGAGCATACTCGGGGAGGTTGTTCAACACCTCGTGTTTTTCGTTTTGTTCTTCTGTTATTGGGGTTTGGCGCTGGTGTTTGGGGGGTTAGTACCTTAGTAGATGAGCCCTTATTCTCGTTGCTCTGCCTATCTTTCTTTTGGTTTCATTTGTACTCCTTTAGTTGGCGACTCTTTCGAATTCGCTCTCTTCGAATGGGGTTCGAGATGCGGAATGTCACTTCTCTCGCATGGGATAAGGAATCGTTGCTGGCGCTGGTGGTGTTTCTTAGCTATACTGAATCAAACATATTCTCGCGAGTTTTATCTCCCCAGCCGCTTTTGCACTCGAGTGATATTGTCCTTATTCTATTCTACTCGCGGACCCGATACCCCCATCAATAACATCTAAAGATACAGAAAATCCCAATATCAACAGGCTGTGCGTTTAAAACCTCGTCCTAATCCCTCAAATAAAGTGACTCGGCGTAGCCATTGTATAAATACTCACACTCCGTTTATACGCCCCTTTGGGTTTCAAAAAAGAGAAAAAAACGGAAAAGAGGGAAAGGGAAAACAAAAAAAGCCAAGAAAACATGCTTTCAACGAATGAGGTCTCCTTCTTTATCAATGCCTTCTATGCCCTCCAGAATATCGCTACCCCCGAGCATTCCTGATCCTCCAACCGTCGCCTTCCTTCCGGCCGTCCACACCTCGTGAAACTTGACAGTTTCATCGCTCGCCGCCACTACAATACATCCCTCTTGCGGAGTCATGTTTTTCTTGCTTCTTGCGCGGTCATCATGGGGGTTGCCCCGTGGCTGCGGGCCAGGGTATGGTATAGCATACAAGGCTCGGTACTCGCCGGGCCACGGGATCGCTGCAACCTGCTTGCAGTCCGGCCAACTGAAAATGGCGATGCGATATGGGTGGTCCGGTTGAGGGTAGCCAAAAGTCGCCGCCAATTCTCGTCTCGTCGTCGACCAAATGAGCGACGTCACCTGGGCCGAAACCGTAATCGTTGCGAGGGTCGCTCCGGTCGTCGTGTGGAAGAAGTGGATGCATTTGTCGTTAGAACCTCCTCCGGTTGCGACAAGACCATCTAGCCAGGGGCAGAATGCGATGGCCTTCACCGCAGCTGCATGGACCCACCGGAATCTCTCAGATCCCGGCAGCATATTCCTCACAGTTGGCGGTGATGTCCTCAGGGTCATGAGTTGTCCTCCATTGTTGGATACATTGTTCTCGTCCATATTCGTGTAGACATAGCTCTGGGGATATTCCACATGTCTTCCGTACCCTTCAACTGAGGATGTGAGGCCTTGCGCATCCTGCCTGGGTGGGCCGAATATTTGGTTGACACTGAAGAGACAGCAGTGATTGTCATTCGCACCCGATGCAAACAAGTCGCCCTTGAGGGACCAAGCCAACCCGCAAACTTGCTGGGCATGAGCCTTGATCCTGGCGACGAGTGTTAAGGTCCCCGGCCAGGTGTCTCTTTCAACTTCCCAGCCCATTGGCCATTCGACTATGTAATAAAAGATGTCGCCTTGATAATCTCCGACTAACAAGTCCTCCGTTTCGACTGGGACACCGGGGTTTAGTGGATTTTTCGACGGTCTTGTCGTGCAAACAGGCCGCCAGCTCACATAGGCAACTGGGAACGGCTGTTCAATGTCGAATCGCGGAGAGTCGGCTTCGCTCGGTGTCATCAAACAAAGATGCCCGTCGATTCTGCCAAAAGCTAGAATACTCTTTCTGCCCTGGGAGGAAGAGAAGTCGACCGAGGAGATCCAGCATTCCGGTGGGCAAGTCTTGAGGAGAGCAACACCCTTGTCTTCGGTCCAGCCGTAGAGAATGTTCCCAAGGCCCATAGCCAAGATACTGCAGGTATCTGAATAGGCAAGGATAGAGCAATAGAAGTCATCGCGCAGGTTTCGGGCATCGAGCACTCTGATATCATTAGGATTGGGTCTTCCTGAAAAGTGATGGAGACGTCGCGATGTAGATAAAGATGGGAGTGGTTGCGGAACATGTCTAGAAGACGTACCTGAAAGGTGACGAAGGCAGAATGCGCAGGGATGCCTGAGTGGGTGGTTCTGTGGTAAGACGCGACAAGTCAGTGATTATCTCCTTTTCACCTCATTTCCATAACGGCAAAGTCGAACCTTCGACGCCGTCGTTCTCCCATTTTGTACCACTCCACTTGGTTCCTTTGGCTCCCGATGATGGCTGTAAACCTGGCATTGGGATCCCGATACTAAGAGAAGACCCAGCAGTAATATCTGTCTCTAGAATTCTCTTGACACGGTCAACATCAAGTGCCAAAGCAAGGAGATCCTCGTGTCTTTCCTCGTCCTCTTCGGATTTGGACCGACGACTGGCGTACGATGTAGGGAAGAGCCGGGCATTCGTGCCGCTATATATGAATCTACTATGGCCATCCTCGACGGCTGTTATATCAGAGACTGTGCCTCCGACAGTCCAGATTGTTCCCTGGCTGGGATGACGGTCGCCTGCTCGCCGACCATGGACCGAACGGGGAACTGCCGTTCCTGAAAATACAGTTAGAACCCCCTCCCGCCATTCGGCTGATGGCAGCGGTCGTGACCCGACTTACCAACGGCGGCTGTTGTTGAAATGCCCCCGGATGAGAACGGGTAGCGCGTGACAGACGGAGCAGTAACCCGCGATCTCGATTGGAAGGGGTCAACACTAGCCCTACGGTGCCTCAACAGCTTCTCGGTATCGGACAACGAAGAATGTCTCTTTCCTAGCCGTAACTTCTCAGCAAGAGGGGATTCAGTATGCCGTTGTGGGATGAACCTGTCAGGGCATCGTATTCTCGAGCGGGCTGAATTCATAATCCTGCTGGTCTCGTTGTTCCTTGGCGTAAGTGGCAGCCGGCCATGATCGGAATGGAATATGAAGGGAATCACAGGAAGGCTTTTCTGAGGATTTGGGCTGTTAGTATCAGATGATGCCTGCTCTAGCAGGGCTCTGCTGGAGGTGCACTCGTTATTCTCTAGTGATCTCTAATCAATAGGGTAGTGGGCACCGTCGCAACTATGATTCGCCCGAGTTGACGCTTCGCAAGGTGATTCAGAGCGGCGGGGGCTTCCTGGTGCTGAGCCATATGCAGAATCCCCAGGCGAGACGGCGGAATCCAGCAAGCTTTGGCTGTGCCATGGGAGCCGAGCGGTATTCGGACGCATCGCGGGATGTAAGCCATTATGGCCTGGTAAGCTAAGAGGCGGATCTGTCGAGACTATGGCATCTTCGTTCGGACTGGAGGGATGTGGAGGCTGAGAAGGAAATGGACGTAACATGCGAACCAAGGCACGGAAGTTAAAGGAACGACAGGAGTTCACAAGCACCGGGGCCGTCGATTAAAGAGTACTTGAAGAGGGCACGAAGGAAAGGCAAGGGATGTGAGTTCGACGAAGACAGGGGTAATTCGGTCTTGAGGCATCTATACTATACTGACTCCGGCTGCATGAGAGGACTATGAATGCTTTGCCGGCGTCGCAAAATGCAGTTGAGAGCTGCAGTGCCTCGGCAATGGGTGGTGAAAGGGTGAGGGGAGAAACTGGGCAGGTCAGGTCAGGTAAGACGAGATGAGGAGAGTAGCTGTCGGTTGAAGCAATGTAGGTGGTGAAATGACAGAACAAAGGCACGGGAAGGAAGAGAGGATCAAGGTTAGACACTAGAAAACATCCGAAAGTAGATGGAAAAGTGAGCCCGCAGGAGCAAGTCGAGGAACCTTGGAAGTTCGATTCAGAGAAGGCTTGGGCTCGTAACGGGTCCACAGGAAGAGCTTGGAGCTGGGAAGGCGAGACGCGACATCTCTGGAGGTTCCTGCATTTTCCCGTGTTAACTTCCCCAATGGATCTGATACCTCAAGTTGGTACAAGTACAAGCAGAAACCGCTTCCTGTACTTCGTAATGAGGTACTTATATTGACATGTGAAGCTGAACTGCCCAAGGCGCAACTGGAAGGTGCGTTGGTTCCGATGGAGAAGTTTCAACCAAGCTGCTGTTTGGTATTCCATGATGCTCGGACCAGTTTATCAGAATCTTGTACCTTTTCGTAGAAAATACAACAAGCTAAGATACGGGGTTTAGATTGATTGATGTATGCATTGATCTACGCCTCCATAATAGGCAGGACTTGGAACATGAGATTAGAAAGCCTGCTCAACTGTAGTGTAATGCGTAAAGTTACCAGAATCGACGACGCCAGTTTACCGTGATATTCTGGCGGACAATGTTGATGGTGAGGTCGTGCCTCGTCTCTTAGGGCGTCGTCTTAAGGACGCCATCTCGAACGTGATTGCAATTCAAATGTCTTAGTTCCTCTCTTTATGCGGCGAGTTGCAACTTGTGGGGGCTGTCCTTCAAATTGTTCTCGCCAGTATTACTAAGACTCCCATCAGACCATGCCAGTACCGCATATATTCAAATACCGAAACGGACCCACCGTTGGCGCTTGCCTGCATGACCTTGGCAACCGACGCCCGGAATGACTTCACTTACAGCACACTGTCCGTACCAACACCTAACGAACCACCAGCTCTACCTCGCCGTCATCTCATGAACGATTCCAGCAGATAGCAACCTGAACCCCGGGCTGGCTGACGCCATGCTCTCTGCATTTACCGCTCGGCCCATTATCGAGCTTCGGGCCCGCGACAAGTCCAAGATCGAGTCCATCTTGGCTGATGGTAGGATCCCAACAACTCCTCAACGCAAAGCTTCCGTCCTAAGAATAGGCATCTCCCGAACGCATCTAACCATTCCGTGTGACTAGGCGACCGAGTCCTTGTTGGTTTAAACACCGGTTCCCTCCGTATATACCGAGTCAACGAGCTTCATCCCGCGAAACCGACAAATGGTGCCTCACAGCCATCCACCACCCCCGGTCGCAGCCCGACCAAGGCGGCGAATGACCAACCTTCATCGCAGCCAACCCAGAAACCGACAGACCTCCTGCGCGAGGTGGAAAAATTCTCTACTAGAGCTATCGAACAGCTCGCGATAATAAAAGAGGCGAACACGCTGGTTTCGCTCTCGAACTATCACGTGTCCCTCCATGACCGCCAGACCTACGAGCTTATCGAGACTCTCGGTCGTACTAGAAATGCCTCTTGTTTTGCCGTCACATCCAACATCCTCAAGGACCCGGAAACTGGAATCCCGGAGATTATAAGCCGCTTGGCTGTTGCCGTGAAGCGCAAGCTCTTGCTATGGCGCTGGCATGAAAGCGAACTGAGTCCCGATGTCACCGAGGTTGTCTTGACGGAGACAATTCGGTCTCTCACCTGGGCGAATGCGACCAAGATCGTATGCGGTATGAACAGCGGTTACGTGCTTGTCAATGTCCTCACAAGCGAGGTTGAGGAGATCGGAAGCTCGGGGGGGTTCGGCGGCCCCGGCGGTGCACCGGGAGGCCGCTTCGGTGCCGTGAGTACAGCTGGAATGGGCTACATGGGCCTCGGGGGGTATATCCCCAAACCGCTTTCCGCCCGGCTAGCGGAAGGAGAGCTTCTCCTCGCAAAGGATATCAACACACAATTCATAAGTGACGATGGAAAGCCGCTGGAGAAGAACCAGATTCCCTGGCA
The DNA here is from genome assembly GCA_002221725.1 of Scedosporium boydii. Classification (NCBI taxonomy): domain Eukaryota; kingdom Fungi; phylum Ascomycota; class Sordariomycetes; order Microascales; family Microascaceae; genus Scedosporium; species Scedosporium boydii. The sequence continues at coordinate 27,661 of NJFT01000105.1, forward strand.
AGTGGCACCAGAGTCTATTGGATATTCGTACCCGTATATCCTTGCGCTCCAGGCGCCGGCGAAGGGAATCCTAGAAGTGCGGAATCCGGATACTCTCTCCTTACTACAATCGATCTCCCTACCCGGCGCAGCTCAACTGCATTTCCCCCCACCTACCGTGAGCCTCGCGCACGCCGCGAAGGGATTTCATATCTCTAGCGAGCGATGTGTATGGAAAATGGGGGCGACTGACTACGACTCTCAAGTAAAGCAGCTGGTCGAGGCCGGGCACTACGACGAGGCGATTAGCATCCTGAATATGCTCGAGGATGCATTGCTATCTAATAAGACTGAATCTCTTCGCGAGACAAAGATGCTCAAAGCGGAGCTTCTGTTCAAAGCTAAGAGGTACCGGGCCTCCCTGGATTTATTCAATGAAGATGAGGTCCATGCTCCTCCGGAGCGAGTACTGCGGTTATTCCCTCCGTTAATAGCGGGCGAGCTCTCCGCGTACACTCCCCCAGAGGAAACGGAGGAGGACTCTGACGCCGGTTTGCCTGAAGCGACAAACGGTACGGAGCCGGCGACATCAGAATCCACGCCGCAACCTTCGTCTCCAGCTCGAACTGGCGGTGGAGGAGGCTTTGTTTCCATGTTTATGGGTGGCCGGAAACTTGCGGCAGATAACGCGTCCACGAAGTCACTGAAGAAGGACGGCACAGATAGCGATGATGCTTCTAGTATTCAGGTGAAGCCCGCTGGAGATCAACCACTCGAAGGCAAGGATCTCACCAATGCGGTGCTCGAGCTCAACAGTTATCTCGCTGGCACGCGAGCTCGGCTTCAAAGGGTGATAGATCCAGCAACGGGCAAGTTGAAGCCTCGGTCATCTAAGAATAAGACTACGGAGGAGACATTCAAAGCTTTTCTGTCGTCCGCCCATGATGAGTCCGAAAAGGAACTGGAAAAGCAACTCCAGGATACCTTCACTCTCGTCGACACAACCCTGTTCCGCTCATACATGTTCTCGCGACCTTCACTAGCAGGGTCACTCTTCCGCATCCCCAACTTTTGCGATCCAGAAGTCGTCAACGAGAAGCTCCTCGAACATAACCGCTTCAACGAGCTCGTCGACTTCTTCTACGGCAAGAAGTTGCACTCGCAAGCCCTCGAACTTCTCAAGAAATTCGGCTCCTCAGAGGAACCGGACGAAGCGGCGCCATCATTACACGGTCCGCAGCGCACCATATCGTATCTCCAAAACTTAGCGCCTCCCGAAATCGACCTCATTCTAAAGTATGCAGAATGGACCCTTCGCGCCGACCCTGACCACGCCATGGATGTCTTTACGGCGGACACCGAGAACGCTGAGACCTTGCCGCGCGACAAAGTGGCCAAGTTTCTCTCTGGCATAGAGACGTCCCTCGAAATACGATATCTTGAGCACATCATCTCGGAGCTTAATGATTTGACGCCGGAGTTCCACAATAGACTTGTGGAGTTGTTGATCCAGTATCTCAAGGATAAGCCGAGAGGTAATGAATGGGATGCTGCTATGGAGAAGTTGATTAAATTTATGCGCTCGAGTAGGCAGTATAGCTTGAGCAAGGCGTTTGGAATGATACCGCGGGATGGTAAGTCTAGGGACAAGGGTTTTCGGTTGTTGTTCTCCAAGCAGGCTAACACTATGTGATTAGATCCATCCTTTTATCAAGCCCAGGCTGTCATATTGTTCCTGATGGGTCAGCATAAGCAAGCACTGGAAATCTACGTGTTCAAGATGAAGGATTATGCCAAGGCGGAGGAGTGAGTTAAGCCCAGCCCTAAGATCCAATGTCACGTTGAAAATGACGAAGAGTTTCACTGACTGTTCTGTCTCTTTAGGTATTGTAATCAGGTGCATATCAGCCGGGAATCTAGTTCTCCCCCATCCCGTCCCCAGTCTCAACAGGGGGCGGCTCCCCCACAGGACGGCGAAGTCGAGGCACCGCCGTCCATCTACCACACTTTATTGGCGCTTTATCTCACGCCTCATCCGCCCCACACTCAGAATCTTCCTCCAGCGCTGGATCTCCTCTCGAAGCACGGCTCACGATTACCAGCTGAATCAACGCTATCGCTGATTCCCGACAGTCTCCCCGTAAGCAGTCTCGAGTCCTACTTCCGCGGTCGCATCCGGGCCTCAACCAGCATGGTCAACGAGTCGCGGGTCATCGCGGGCCTCCGAGCCACTGAGTACATTGCCAGTCAGGCGCAGCTGCTTCTCGGCGACGGCGTACCGGGCGTACAGAGTGGGCAGGGCGGCCGCAGCAGGCGTGTCATCGTGATGGAGGAGAAGCTTTGCGGCGTGTGCCACAAACGATTGGGGGGTAGTGTTGTGTCTGTGCTTGCGGATAACACGGTCGTGCACTATGGTTGTGCGACTAGGACGGGTATACCGAGGTCTGACGGGGCGAGGGCGGCTAGTTGGGGAAGGACAATGTCGTAGGCACGTCTCGTGGAGGTGGGAATTCGGAGTTTGAATGTCCATGTGCTGTATATTTGTCTGCGACGAGCATGTGTTCGACGCTGCGCTCTTTCGGGTATAATTTCCGCATTTGCATGGGTTGAGACGGCGAGAAGGTGTTTCTTTTCTTTGATCTTATCGGTTTTGATAGTTTGGGAAGGCTGTTGTGTGTCTAGATAATCAGATAGGTACGCCTGGCGGGTAAAGAAACCGTGTATATTCTCGGCTAGCATTCGGGATTTCTCCCCTTGCTTTGCACAGCTGTGGCCTGGTGAATTAGTTCTCTTCATCGTCCTCAACCACTTCCTCCCCGTAATTCTCCTCCTCCATCGCCTCGTCAACAGAGACCCCGCCCGTCGCCGAACCGGCCTCGCGCGCCTTGTCCTCTTCCATCCGGCGCGTGAGCTCCTTGTTGATGTCGTCCTGGACGGAGGCAACGGCGGCGCGGAGGGAGGCTAGGTAGGCGGCTGGGTTGTTGGAGGTCGCGTCGGTCGAGGCTGGGATGGGTTGGGTGATTGTGAAGGGGGAGCTGGTGGGGGAGGCGTAGGTTGCGGAGAGGGTTGGCGGAGTTTGTGACATTGTTGCGGCGGGGGGAGTTGGTTCTCTGAAGGTTGGACGGAGGGGGTTCGATTGTTTCTTCGTTCCTTTCTGTCCTATTCAGAAGAATTTTAAAGAGGGCGTGAATTGGTTTAGAGCTGTCGAAGATATGACAGAGACAGGAGGATCTGATAGAAGATTTCAATATTTCCTTGCCAAGTACTTCCAGACCCACCTTGACCATCGGAGGGCGGGGTAATTTTTGAGCTTTTGCTGCGATTATTGCAGTGATCAACATCGAACATTAAAATTTGATTACTTGAGCTCCGCTATTTTGCGAACCTGGTTCTGCGCAACCACCACAGCCAAGCCATCGAGGCCGGGGAAATATTGACTGCCACCGAGCTAGGCCTAATCCCGGGCCATTTTAGGGTAGCAAAATGAGATTAAAATCCATTGATCAATCTCAGATCCGAGGGTGTGGGTTGCAGGCCTGCCTCTTTTGGATAAGAGTGGCTTCGGACCTGGCATTTGAACTGCAGTACGAAGTAGAGGCCACCATTAATCCAACTGCCAAATGTTTAAAGTTGTTGTCAATTCCTACCCGTATTATCGCTCACACGACTTTTGGGAGAGTCTGTTGGGGGCTGGATGAGTATGGTGCACTCTGTCTGTACTCCGCACTCCCCTTGCTGATTAGGGCATGTTTTAAGGGATCTCAATCTCCCTTGGTGGTTCTTATCCCTGTGCTGGCACGTTTCAGTTTCCACTGAGGGTGCACTAAACACCCGGAGTTGTGGGGGATTGTCAGTAGTGTCCACAAACAGCAGGGTTCCTATAATTTTTTTGCCCGGTTGAGCAAGACTCTGTCTGATTAGCAAGTACACAGGTATGGTGCTATGCTAGAGCCGGCATCAATCAGATTCGATGCTGGATACGGGATGCATGGAGGTGCCTCGGGAGAGGACAATATTGGACGAACTTGGATCAATAGGCTTCGTGGTGATGAATCTATTGATACAGGACAACGCAGCAGGAACCCGTCTCGTGCGACAAGTGCTGGCGGTACCTTTCAGGGGGCAAGTACAAACAGCCTTCCTCGAAGAGGATCGAAACTGAGACAGCTCGCAATTGATGACTTCGAGAGTGATATTAGACGTGAAAGCTCAGACATCAATTTAAGAAATAGTTGGAAATGAATTCCAACATCGCCCTCACAGGCCCAAAGTCACGACGACGATCACAGGGAGCAATCCTGGAGCGGCGACTGCCGTATTTATGACTTGATCCTCGCTATGACCACATGCCAGCGACACAGTGACAGGCGCAGACCTTCTCAAGTACCAGTACTTCAAGTGAACTCAACTCTGCTCTTTCCTGGATGACATGCCAATCGCAGTCGTTCTTTCCACGGCTTGATCCAGGTTTCTAAGCCTCACCTTTCCTCTTCCCTTTTGCGGTCTCACTCAATTCCCTGTTTCTGGCTGCTTCCTTCTCTTCTTCTTCACTCTCATCGCCACGCAAGCGTCGGCTGAGTAGATTCTCAAAAATCCGTCATTTGTCAGGTCCAACGTGGAATTAGTCTCAACTGTGCCGGATCATCTCCAACTCATATTAACCCCGCGACAGCCAGCCGAACCCACAACGGCAAAACCTTCCTGTCCGTGAACAGACAGCCTGCCAGCCAGCCGGTCCTTGGTCGCCTGCCCAGCCCAAGATGTAAAACGGGCCCCTGGTATACTCGAACACCTCCCCCATATATACATGGGATCACACGAACACTATAGCCGAGTGAGCAATTACAAGGGACTGCGAAAGAGGCACGATGCATCCAGCACGGGCCCAGCGGGCCCCTGGTAGCTTCTCTCCATTTACAAGCACAAGCACGAGCACAACTGCCAGCACCAACAATGCACCTCCACCCCTACGCCAACCGCCGCCTGTACCAACAGAGAGACGTCCATCCTTCTCGAGCGACGATAACACAAAGCACTTCAACCTCCATAATCAACAACCACGAGCCAACCAAGCCACTGCTGCCGCTGCCGCCGCCGCCGCTTCGGGGAAGCTGTCGACTCCCAATCCCATCTACACCCACTTCACTTCGCATGCCAATTCGAGCACCTCCAGTCTCCAGAACTTCTCCCGACCAAACATCAGCGCATCCGCTGCTCGCTCTCCAACTACTCCTACGCACTCCGCCGACCCTGTATCGCCGCGACTAGTACCATCGACGGCTCGATCGGTTTCTTCGCAAACATCTTCGACGGGACCTACGACGAGCAAAGGTCATCACAGGAAATACTCGGGTCAGGGCCATTTCGAACCGACGCTGCCCTCGACTTCGACGTCCAATTTATCCCACGTAGGCATGGCGCAGTCTGGTTCCGCCGCTGCCGCCGCACTCTCTGCCAGCCAGATTGCCGCCCAGGCCGCCGTCCTTACCCATCAACAACACGCCCCGAGTCATCACTCTCGCCAACGGTCGCAGACAGTCCCTACCCCGGGTCAGTCCGAAGGTGACATCTATCAGAGGCGGCCGGGGCCGAGCAAAGGGCCTCTGAGTCCTCCCCTGGTCAGCCTCACCGAGGCGAGCGTACCCCGCGAAAGCGGTTTCGCAAACCAAAGCTATCGCAATGGGTTGCTGGGAAGCCATACAACCGCCGCAACAACTGCCGCCAACGTCGTCTTCTCTCGATCCGGTCCTACATCGCCTATCCACCCGTCCCACCCACCGGCGGCCCCCCAACAATCTTTCCCTTTACCTGATAAGCCTCTGAAACCAGAGAAGTCTAAAGTCAAGTTGTTTTCACGCCCGCGAAAGATTAGCACGAAGGGGGAGATAGATGAGAAACCTCTTCCCAGCCCTGGAAAGCTTGGCTCTGCCTTATCTGCCTTGCAGAGGGGGAATTTTAGCACGACAAGCCTGGTTGACTCGTCCAGTGCATCGTTCTACAGTCTAGGAAACTCGTCCTCCGCAACGATACGGCCGGCCGATAACGAGAAGGAGGGCAAGGAGAAAGAGAAGAAGCACCATTTCTTATCGCGGCAGAAACAGAAGCTCAAGGAAGAATATCATCTCACAACTGCCTCTAGCAGCTTTAAGGGAGGATCCGAATCCCACAGCTTGGGTGGGCTCTACAATTTTAGCCTGCCGCCTAGCCCTGCTCCCACCGCGACATCATTCCCCAAGGGCATCACCGGTTTACACGGTGCGCGACGAGATAAGCGCAAGGAGGAACGCTCGGAGAGCCGAGCCGACAGCGAGTCCATCTTTTCTTATCCGACCGAACCACTAGCCTCATCCTACTCATCTGCTGGATTCCTGGAGCCGCTGGATCCCACGAAATTTGGTCTTTCTTCTATATCTTATGATGATGCCTGGCCGTTCTTAAAGGCGAAGCTTTTGGTCGTGTTCCAGGGAGAGGACCTTCGCATCAGTATCGAGGATTTGAATAGGGTTGTGACCCTTCACATTCAATACTGCATTCAGCGGAGGTCACCCAACATCATTCTTGAGGACATCCGCGAGCTTCTCAACACCGGCTTCTCCTCTCTCGACCAGGCGTTGCGCAAGACTCCTGAGGATCGTGTTATACCCGCACTCGTGGAGCTCTGGCTGTTTACGTTCACTTCGATTCTTCCATATATGCAGGCTGTGTTCCTGCCTTTAGACCTGGAATTTGCCGGCGCCGGTACTATTCTTACGCCTGAAAAGGCTCGGGATTTCTGGGGTGGAGTTCTCGAAACGGGAGTGCAAGGGGCACACGTAGCGCCGGCCTCTGCCGCTATTGACGTCCGGCGGCTCGTGCTCAATGCTTACCGCGATATTGTCATCCTCCCGCGCTATGACATTCTGAAAACCATCTTCTCTCGGCTATCTCTCGAGTTCCTCCCTTCCTCCTTGGCGTCGATGGCACTCGCCTCTCCCCCGCCCGAACCGAGTCTCCTTTCTACAAGCCCCTCTGGTTCCCTGGGCTCTTTCGGCCGTCCAGGAACCGCCCCAAGCATTGACCCGGCACTCTCGAGCTACAACTCATCTTCGACGACGCTGTTAGGCGAGCCCAGCTTAAATCCAGTTCGCGCTCGAGCGATATCCAACGTTTCCAAAGGTAGTACGACGGGGAGCGACGGCGGCCTCCGCCCTTTCACCCCATCAAGCCTCCAAGCCCTCGGTGGTGGCTCTACCATCAGTCCACGGGAACAGAATGTCGAGGATTCCAAGCAGGTCACCGAGCTCGTCGGCCGGATGTTGCAATGCATGAGTGTGTTGGCGAGCGTGGGTGCCGTGGGAGATGGGACCGACGCTGCTGGCGACGAGAAGATGGAGGAGTTGTGCAGGCTCCTGAAGCTCAACTGGTTGGGCAGGGGCCGGACGGGAAGGAATAGGAGGGGAATTGTGGGTGGACGGGTTCGAAGGGGAAATAACAATGCCCAGCAGGGTAGGGAGGAAGTTAGGGTTTCCTAAGGGACAACCGGCATGTCATTGAGGTCATTGTATCACCACCTGGCTGGGTTCGGCGTCGGGATATGAGGCCATTATCGTTGACGATTACTTGCTTGTTTTTTTCTCGATTATGAAAGCGAGTGGAGGCAAGGGGAGGGAGAAGGAAAGAAAAAGAAAAAGCGAAACGAATTCGGCGTTTGGAAGGGATTTTGCGACGATAGATTCGAGGCTTGATACCTTGGGCTCGATGGAGGGGTGCGGTTTGCCTTTTTGGGACACTGCTTTTGCTTGTATGAGTGTATGTATCCTTGGGTGTTTAGGCGGTTTGTTTACTTTGGAGTTTACAGGCTGGAACTGAGCTAAGAGTCGAGACTATGAAATTCATGAAGGGTTTGTGAGGGCTGGACTTATTCGGATCTGTCTCGACTGGGTTGTTGGGGGCATCTTCTACGTGTAGGTCTAGTCTTAAAATTTGCACAATTTTCAAGCACACGGATTCAGAGATTGGAAACGCAGTATATTCAACATCTAAACTAGCACAGACAATGGACCAAGGTCCGCAGCGAATATGTCGGTGGGCTACAGCATGAAAAATCGTTCTACTTGTTGATTTGATATTGCCAAGATTCCGCGATGAAAACCTATTCGAGGCGAAGCATGTTAGCTAACCTGCTTCCAGCGACCGACCGAAGACAACGGTGTAAAAAGCCCAATCTCGCGTCATGAATCAGACATCCAAGGAAGGATTGACCCTCATCTGTCCCAGAAAAGGCTCTAACGGGACTCGAGTGGAAACTGCGAATGTAGATGGAAATTTCATCATGTTGACGCGAGATGGGAGGTGTGCTTTTTGTGTTGAAAGACGAAGAGCGTTGGATCGACTAACCTGTTTGGCAAGCTACGGTTGAGCCAGATGAACTGCGAGGTTAGTTTCTGATCGGTAAAGGTGTATAGCAGGTGTCGAAAAATCTGAAAGCCATCCAATGTTAGCGGAATGCCTTGGAGAGCATAAGCACGAAAAAAAGACAGCGATGGTATTTGAAAAATCAGACAAAGATACTGGCAAGTAACAGGTCCTCGTCCGCAGACGAGGTCCCGGACAGACTAGACTTCTTCAAGGTCGAATCAGATGGGAAAAGAAGAACTTTCATTAATGTCATCAGAAAGGAGGGTGTAAATCGCTGGAGACGAGGGACTTTGCCTTGACGGGCTTGTTCCCTGCCAGCGACTTCATCGGAGAAAAGAAAAGCAACGGCTGAGTTCAGCTTACCTAGTTGAAGTTGAGGATGAAGAGAAGAGCAAGTTGAAAGAAGAACGACGGGCCCGCCTCCAACCTCTTTATAGTTGGAGGGCAGACGCTGGTGGAAGAGAAAAGGAAAAGTTTTCTGTGTCGTGGTTGAGATGGAGGCACGTCTAGAAATTTCTGAGCCTCATCAGAATAAATAGTTTTTCTCTCCCTAGTTGAGCAGGGGACATGAAAAGTGGAGCAATCGATGGGAAAATTTCGGCACTCCAGCTCCAAGTTTGAATCCACGTGACTTGGAAAGAAAAAAGGTCAGGAAGGGACGGGCAAGGGAAGCGCGGGACGGAGAAGGACCCCTGACCTTAACCCAAGCCACCAAGGTACAGTGCTACACTACAAAGTACGCTTCTGTACTCTGCCGGTCGGTTGCCAGCCAAGTATTAAATCAGCTCAGCGATCGTCTCATCCGGAGTATTACCTGCGACATGACTGATCGACGGACTACGGGGTAGCTCGTGGGTTTCCGGGAACTACTGAGGTAGAAGGAGAGAAGTGGACTTGTTCGAATGATTATTACCTGGGGAAATTCCTCGAATTTTATTATCAACAGGGTAGGGCTAGAGGTGTCTGACGCGATTCTCGTTGCTTCGTACGAATCGAAGGAGACAAGCCCGCTCGCTGAGTAATGATGTCTCCCTTCTTCTGGAATGGACAGATGAATGCGATGGAAAAGCGGAGTTATGAAGTATAGGACGATACCGGGACAAGAAACCCCGATGCGCCTCTCCTGTAACCGGGTACCCCGTAGTATCCGGAATACTAGAACCCGTTTAAGTCATGGCATTTTTTTTTGATTGGGCCAGCCACCCGTCTCTCAATCGTTGTATCCTGGATAAGCCCCCCGGTTTTTCTGGAACCCCATGCAACTCGGTGGTCCCCCTCTTTGATTCGCATTCCCCCCAAAAGCGCAAAGCCCGCGCGTGGTATCCGGGTGTTCCCCCCCAAAAAGACTCCTACCCACCGCCACTAAAACCCTGTTTGAACAGCAATTGGCGAGAGAGTCCCAGTGCAAACACGTACAGCACGTCTACAGGCTTATTCTCGACCGTCCTTGTCGCAGAACGACGCAAGAACCTGAGATGAAAGTCGGAGCGACGCCGGCTCCAGACGTCGAATTCTACTGAGCCTGATACCTTATCTGTGGGCCCGACTTTGTTCCCAAGATTCAAGGCTCTTTGGCCCTTTATTATACTCCGCTATCGCCCACGTTGGTCGCATCACTCCCTCGAGGTCCGCTCTCTCCTCCAGAAGGTTGTCGACCCTCTCCAGCGGCCTGTCTGCCTACCTTACTATTTCTTTATTCTTCGCCTCCCTCTTGTCGCGCTCTCTCTTTCCCTCCCTCTTTCTACTTTTAACACTCACTCCCTAGCGCACTTACCACGCCATTTCGCCCCGGAGTGTCTCAGCGCCGATATCCTTTCTGGAAACGAAGGTATGTGCACTATTGCTGAGCGTCTCTTTTTCCTCTTCTTGTACACGGTGTTTTGGTTTTGGGCTGGGTGCGAAGTACCACGGAGGTTGTTGCTCATGTACTGTCTCATTACCTAAACCCAGTGCCCGTGTGACTGTCCAACGCTCTTGCCTTGGGTCAATGTACGAAGTACACTACTTAGTTTCTTACTGTATCGAGGTACTTTGCCTCCGAGTTGTTGATTCCCGCGGTCGCACTCCCCCAATTTGCAAAGGCTGCTTGCTTCCACTTCTGCTCTGCTCCTTCTCTGTTCCTGCTCTGGTCCGGTCTGCCTTCTGCTCTGTTCTGCTCTGTTTCTGCCACCCCATCAATCCCTCGTTTCTTCTCAACCAACCCTCTCACTTCGCCCCCCCTTCCACCTCTTTTTTTCGCGATTTCTTTTGTCCCCAATTTTCTGGCATCAAGCAGAAAAAGAAAAAGGAAAAAACAAGCTTTATGCAACAAAGGAGGGAAAAATTCCCATGAGCCACGCCAACTGACTTCCCAAAAGTTAATTTCCAAAGGCAGCCACAGATACTATCAAGTCCACACGCCAAATGCGACAGAGCTGATAGAAAAAAAAAATCCCATTTGGTCGTTTTTTTCCTCCCTTCCTTCGATCCATTTCGGCTCGCATTTTCCCACGACAATTGTCGGGCAACTCGAACTGCCTATCCGTCGATTGACTCCCACTAACGCCAGCGCCGAACGCCGCTTTCACTCGCTCTTCTCCCCACCAAGACTTTCCTCCCAAAACCTCGAGTCGCTTTTTCAAGGACGAAAAGACAAGGATTTGGCATTCCCTTGCTCATAGCTTTGTCGCATGCCTTGAGGGTCGGTTTGGCACACCTCTTCCTGGTCTTTTAACTCTTTTTTTTCTTCCTTCTCTCGAATTCAACTTAGTCGAATCGCCAATCTAGCGACACTATCTATCACCAACCAATTCCGAAGTGATCAACCACTGAGCGTTTTGACCGCCTTCCGACTTCCGTCAATCCAAACAAGAGGCCGTCCTCCCTCTTCTCATCATTCTCTCTTTTTTGCGCATTTTTTTCTCGCTTCCCACTAGGGTTCTCGGTTGCATCGACAGCCGTAGCTCTCAGATCGCTAACTAAACTCGAACTCCATTGTGCTCCCATCCCATCGTCAATGTCTTCAACGCTGTTATAATTCGTGCCGCCACCGGACTTCTTTCTTCGCCGATCCCATCACGTTTCAAAGCTTAGTGCCTCCAATCAATCCTCTCCGCGTCATTCTTCATCCTAAATCAACCTCTGGCAATTGCTACCCATTTCGAGCCGGGGCCCTTACGACGCGCCCTTTCCGCATCGTCCCCCTCGCGCCACCGTCCAGGCTTTGCCCCCGTCGATTCCCCAGTCGCCGCCTCCCTCTCTCCCGGGCCAACTTCTTGTCGCGCGTCCCATTGAATTTCGCATGGTGATAACGGTAGACCCATCAACGAAGTCGATATCCACGCCCGGTGGATCGTCGACCAATAGCACTCGAAGATGATGGCGAGTATGGGACCTGGCTTCGGCCATCCTAACGTCATGCAACAGCATCCAGGCGTACCTGGGGGCCATCCCATGGCTCCCGGGATGCCTCACAACCCAAGTCAGCAAGGAGTACCCGGAGGAGGTATGCCTCCCCAGCTAGGCGCGCATATGGGAGTCTCTGGCGCGCCTGGCGCCCAGGTACCCGCTGGGCTCATGGGCAACATGCAACCCGTAGCAGGTGGGCCGAACGCACATGCACTCCAACACTTGAACCCTGCGCAGGCACAAATGTTCCCTCAACAGCCACTACACCGTATGTCATTCCAACTCACATCCCCATTACACGCATGGCGTGAAGGTCGAGACTAACGTGTGTGCTCTTTTTTCCCTCGTTTCTCTCGTGCTAGTTACCGGTCCGATGCAGTCGCAGTTCCACCAGCAGCGATATCTTCAACAGCAGGCCCAGGCCAGGCAGGCACTGATGCAACAACAACTACATGGAAACATGGCCGCCGTTAACGGCATGCCCATGGGTATCCCCATGAACCACATGAATGCGGCGCAGATAAACGCCATGAGGCAAGGCATGAGGCCGGTAAGTTCGAACCCACACACACCTACCACGCGCTAGTGACGGTAATTTACTAATTAAACGCAGGGCCAACATCCCGCCGCCCACGCTCAGGTACGGATTGACGAATTCGAAGAATAACGAATGTCCTTTGCCGTATCCCAATACTAACGTGAAGATGGTTTAGGCTTTGATGGCTCAGCAGATGGCCATGCAGCAGCATCACCAGGCCCAAGTCCAGGCCCAGAATCAACACCTCGTCCAGGGCAATACCCCAGGCCAACCTATGCAGATGACACCCCAGCAACTTCAAAACCTGCAAACACAACAGGCGCAAATCGCCGCCGCAACCATGCAGGCGCAGGCTTCCGGCCAAGGCCAACAGCACCCTGGTCAGCGACCCCAACCTCAGGCCCAACCTCAGCCCGGCCCGCAAAACCCCCCGGGTTCGCAGCCCCAAACGCAAGCCGGTACACCCGCGCCCTCCGGCGGGCAGCAGACGCCGGCGCAGACTCCGGGACCTGCACCGGCGCCACAAGCCCAACCCCAGCAACCCCAGAACCCGCAAGTTCAGCAGTCTCAACCGCAGCTCCAGAACGCAGCCGTCGCCGCGGCAGCACAGCAGCAGGCGCAATTGAACGCAGCGGCCGCGCATCAAGTTGCGGTAGCAAACAACATGGCTCTACAACAGCGGAGAGCGGAGATGAGGGCGGAGATGAGGAGTCACTGCTTGCTGAGACTGATGCAGTTCTCGGAGTATTTAAGCGGGTTCCCTGTAAGTTTCTTCTTTGGTCATGCCGTGCCATTATCTCTTCTCTTGCTGACGTAAATTTACAGGGACCAAAGGGCAAAGGCGATTTGTCGTATTGGAACGAATTTGTTAACCGATTCTTCTCGCCCAAAGGTGTCTTTAGGCACTGGGTCCATATCAACGACGCCGAGCAAGAGACCGACAAGCAGTACGAAATTGCGTTCCCCGCGTTGGCGAGATACTTCCACACGTACTTCGAGAGCGGTGTCAAGACGATGCAGTTTATCATGGACAAGGGAACAACAGAACGTCCACTTCCCGGTGACAGTTATTGGATAGAAAACAGCCGATCTAGCTTCGTGTATTGGTTCGAGAGCGGTCTTCATGTAAGTTGGATCGACGACTTTTGGAAGGGTTGGGGACGGGGGAACCCTTCGACGGCATTTTAAAATACCTAGCGCTAACTTACTATCGCTAGCTGGTGGCTACCGGAACGCTGAGGGCGCAGTTTGATGCGGAACAAAAACTCGAGGTCTTCGAGTTCTCGACCACGGGCCACGAGGAATATGTCTCCCTTAAGAATGTCATTAAAGCGGCCACGCCCGCCCATAACTGGGTCAAGGACTGGCAGAAGCTTAACTCGCAAGACGCCAAATCCTCGCCCGAGATGAGCAAAAAGACGAAGCAGAAGCAGCTCAAGTCGCCCCAGAACCCGCCTCCCGACGCCCTTGTCGACCTGCCTCCGTCGGCTGTCAATGCAAGCATGGGAATTCCCGAGGCGGTGTTCCAGTTTTTGGAGGTACGGACAGACCCCGAAGATTCGGCATATACTTGTTATAGATTTTGCTAACATTTGTTTTCCCCCCAGATCGCGGAGGTAATGGGTCAGATGGGCCCTCTCTTTGGATACTGCCACACGCATCCTGGGGTCAGCGCATATGCGGCCGTGGACCAATATGTATCCCAATTTAACAACAACATGAACGCACAAAACATGGTGCAGGGACCCCGGACACCCAGTTTCGCGAATATGCAGATGGGTGCCAGCCCTGCCATGGGTAACATCCAGCTACCCGGCTCTCCCCACATCGTTGGCAGCCCGATCCCTGGCCACATGCAGGCCCCCGGAATGCAGATCCAGAGGAGCCACCAAGGAACGAGCTCTAGCGGGCCAAGCGCCAACACGTCTCCCGCCTCGAACAAGAGGAGACGGCCATCTGCCGTTAAGACGGAGGACGACGGATCGGCTCCGGCACCGGGCGGCGGGCAGGTCAATGGCATCCAGGGCAAGAAGAACCCGCCCACGCCCAGGATGCCCAAGAAGGCCAAGACAAGCCAGTAATGGAGTCCCAGTCACAAAGTCATTTTCCTTAAAACTACATTTGCACACCACAGTGCAACATGCGTCGAAAATTATGGTCATTATCAGCATGGTGTGGCGGGCGTCAACATTTGGAGGGATTTGGTTTTTGGAGGGCCTTTTATCGGTGCTGCTGGTTCTCTTGTTTCTCTCACCCCGGATATCCATAACCTTTTATTTTTCGTTTCATTTCATTTCATTTTATTTGCTATTTTTTATCGCCCTCTTGCGACATTTTTCGATTGGTTTGGGTGTTGTTGATACAGGAACGGCAGGCAACCTTGTTTCTTCTTCATTTCTTTCCCCAACATGCTTCTTGTTGGAAGTCGATTTCTCGATATCAACACTCTACCGAAGTCCAGGAGTGTCGAACGAAATTATTCCGATCCGGGCATGGCTCTATTTTGTTTTCTACTGCGAACGGCAGCAAAGCTTCATCTTTTTTTTGACTTCCGCCGTCCACGCAAAGCGTCGATCTGGGCCCCAGGATGGATCCCAAACCGGAGTTCATTGTGTGCGAGGAAAGGGAAAGCCTAATGTTTTAAAATTTGGAACCAGGAGTTACCGTGTACATCAGATGACAACATTAACGTTTTGTTTACCGTCTTCACTTTTCTTACCGTGTTCCCGTTCCCGTTCACTTGCTCTATTATGCTCATAGCTCTGTTTCTTTTTTAGCCTCGAGACTGGTCGTGGCTCTATTTCGTCTTCCTGTTATACTGATATCTTCCGAATCTCCCTGGTCTATTCTTAGGAGGGGTTCCTAGACAAGACGAGGCTTGGGGAGGAGAGGAAATCACTGAAGGTTGTCATGAGAGGGAGAGGACAGGAAGGGTTCAAAAAGACGGTGAGAGAGAGAGAGTCGAGCTTCTTGCTTTTGTTTCCCCTTGGGCGAGCCGGCGGATTTAAAGAGTGTAATTGGTGCTTGATGATGCTTTTGTGTACTGTTATGCATTTTTCACCTCCCTTTTCTTTTTTTGTTACTCGCGCTTGTTGTTGTCATTGTTTGTATGAATGGGAACGTGCATACCCCCAGTTGTCCCTTGAACTTGGTATTTAACTATTATTAAATCTCGAAGATGCTTTGGGTCGAACGTGATACTGCTTTACTATTTGTGATGTGCGGTTTCCGGTTGGTGAGGTTGACGTATGCCGAATATCTTGAGGTTCGAATCCCCAAGGGCGAGTTTATATTCTGTCCCGCCCACGACGACTTCATCCTTTTGTGAGAGCCATTTTGACCCGGTTTTTTTTTTTTTCCAGTCTTGCGCCGTAGTTGGAACCTTTTAGATTGCTCAGCCGTCTCGTCGAAGCATCAATCAACAAAAGCCGTCTTCCTTGGTCTAGTGGTCAGGATACCTGCTTGTCATGGAACAATTCGCAGGTGGCCGGGGTTCGATTCCCCGAGGGAGAGTCCTCTTTTTTTGGTCGTCCCTCAACTAAACATTATCATCATTTATCGTGACGAAAACTATCCAAGTCTCCCCAAGGAGAATGAGTCCCTATTTACGGCCATGGGGAGTCATTCTTGCCGAAGGTCTGGGCGGCAACAGTTAATTTTTTTGCGAATATTTGAAAAGGAAGTTGTGATGGAAGTCAGGACCATCCACCACGGAGTAAAATACCTCGGAATGAAGCCGCAAGTCATCTTTTCTTCCTCAAAAGAAGAGCCCCATCTAAGTTCATATTCTTACTCGCGAGTTGGATCTTTAATCGACGAACGACAATGCTGGGGTGCCGTGTTTAGGGGTTTTAGGATGGCGTCTCCGAAGATTTCTTAACATCTGGTCAATTAAGATCACATCCTCATTTTTTCTAAGATCAGCTTCGAGGTTGACTTCAATGGGCCTTTCGACAACGAAACGAGACGCCTCAGCTTACCTTTGGATGATGAGGTCAATGAAACACGGCTGGGCAAGAAGTGTCCGGATACCAAGGCTGTTACCGAAACAGATTCACAGATATCGCTTCGTCGTTAAAGTAAAAGTCGACATGGGCACAGCTCAGATTGCACGGATGGTAGCAGAAGATGAATTGATATTATTGAATGTACCTCTTTGCTCTGCATACTATCTACGAGTAGTCTACGCGAACCTGGAGTCCTCCAGAAATCCTTATATGTAGCGCGGAAACAACCTGACGGGCATGTCCTGGCAGGTAGTCCTTCTGGTGCAGTAGTTACAGCCTACGAATTGCCATTTGCTTCTGTAACGTAAAGACCGTCTCTGCGGTGTGGCAGTGTTCAATGTGCCTCCTGATCCTCGACCTGAGAGGGACAGCTGTTCTTCCCAAAATCGGACGTCTAGTCGTAGCAAGACTATTCTCTGTGCTCTTCAGACTAAATCGTCGACCGGGTGTAGCGAGACGAATGACGAGACCGTATCAAGCTCTCATGCAACTCTGCTATTGGCAGCATGGCATGCGGAACACGAGCTTTCCTCTTCTCATATTCGCGATGGAGGCGGTAAAGGATGTTCGCCCGAGTTGGCGTTCAATCCGGTCTCGACCAAGTCGAATATGGCTGTCTTCTTCTCACAGTCGCGATGTAGACGGTAAAGGATGTTTGTTCGCTTTAACAGTCGAATCTGGTCTCGACCGACGAACGCGCCGCGATTGAGGACGAGAATTGTTACTCCCCATGGTAGGTTGTTGACGACGTTGTTCAGAAATCGCAGGTTTCTTCTTCTCATCTTCGTGAAGAAGGAAAACGCCCAGATCGTTTCGGTGTCGAAGGCGATGAAGCCGACATAATATCCCGCGGGGATATCATGGGATATCGATGTCGACATAGCACATCCGCCCGCTTTCAGTATCAAGCTTGGCGTCTGCCGGCCAATGTACCGCGATTGAGAAGGAGCACCGTGACTCCTCTCGCTCTGGTCGTTACCAAATGTCGTGCGAGATTTCTCGCCAAGGAACCTCGTATGATCAGTGAGAACGACGTCGCCAAAGACAAAATCGGCTTCGTCACTCTGTGCATCGTCCAGTGTCTTCACCTTGACTCGATCAGCTTCCTTCCTCGGTGAGCTCGCCATGCTCTACCAAGATCTCTAACGAATGCTGATAGGCCTGGTTCTGTGCTTTATAAAAAGACACGATCAAGAGATTCGAAGTCCGTCTGCGATTTCACCAAGGCCTTCGATACCTGATTGGATGGTGGCCAGGACGCTGCGCATCGTCCACGAGACATGGGAAGCATTTGTGAGGGAGGTGCCAGACATGCCAACCCTACTCCCAGGGAATTCGACAACGAAATAATTCGACGAGGTGAGCAAATTAGTGATGTTTGCTCGCACAAAGTCGACCATGACGCGGAGGTTCTTTGGCCAGTTTTCTGTTCCACGTTTCGCCAGGATCATGAGCCCATAGTAGGACAATTTATTCGGAATAACGAGCGCAGATCCAAGAGCTCGATAATTCAGGGGCAGGTAAGCACTTGTCGCACCTGCCTCAACAGCTCGTCCAAGCATCGAAAGCCTCAGTTGGCCACTGAACGGGTTTCCTGTAATCTCGCCGGTGCCTCAGTCGCGTTCTATATTGAGATGCGGCGGCTTTTGGGCTACGTCACCCGTCAGAATCCAAGCCTTTGGGTTGAAGAATGCAATTGGTACGAGCGCTGTTAATTCTCTCATCACAGCCGCTTCGTCCATGACAACGAGGTCCGGTCGGAAAGAGGTTCTGAAGAGGGAGACAGATGCTCCTGTTGGCGTAGTGACGATAGTACCGGTAAACTGTTCGAGGAAATCCCGGTCCACGTTCTTGGTCGAAGATTTCAAATACTGTCGAGATCCATCGTCGAGAATGCCGCCGCGGGCGACATCATCCACCAGCTCTGACAGTTCCCCGTACTTTGTACGGTTGGCTTCGAAAAAAATTCAGAGCCGCCTCGCGCACTGATCGTTAAGTATTCTGGCGTCGAGTTCTCCATGTCGCAACGAGCGCCATCAGTGTTCTTTAGCACTCTGATTCAAGGCGCATGTCGCCAGGAAGTGGTCTGAAGTGTGTTCAAGAGTATAACATTTCCGATAAGTATGACTTCCCGCATCCAGCAACGCCAGGACTGTACCCGGATAGTAGATCTCGAGGGTTGATCGATTTGGATGAGAGAGAGGTGTGGAGGGAATGGAGGAATGGAAAGGAGGGAAGAAATCGGGGGGAGGACTCTCTATTTATAGGAAATCCTTGAGGTCTAGGAAAAATCTCGGTTGTGCGATCGAGCACGGGAATCATAGATGCTTCCTTGATGCTCCTTCCTCAAGAACGGAATTCTCAGGCTGTGACTTCTATTTTAATTGGGGTTTTATTGGTTTTGTGAGGAAGGAGGCCCTTGAAATCGGGATGACTGGGCAGCTCCTGCCCAGAATGGAGACCTCAGTAGATTGACCATGATTCACGGCTTCCTCAAGTGAGGCCAGGCCGGGGAAAGAACGATTCATTGTTTGCTCCAAACGGCTTCTTCAGCTTCGCTTTCCGAGTGCTGCTGCATCAATCTATTGAATACTTGATCGAGGATAAAGCTGAATGTTGTAACAAGACAATTCCAGAGTGGAGAGTCCCTTTTCGCTTTCGATTCACCATGTTCAACAGACGCGGAAAACGCGGGGGGGGGGGGGTATAATTCGGCGAATGTCTCGACTAAAGCCCCAGTCACGCAGGATCAACCACGACGAACTCGCGGGAAACGACCACCCTCGATATCCCGCTGGCCGATCTGTACAAGGTCCTGACGTTGTCTCGTATTTCGTTGAGCAGGCCGACCGTCGCACCCGATGACCGACCATACAAAAAGACTTCAGTCCCGATCCTTTGCTCGAACAAATCACAGAGAGTTCGGCTAGGGCCACCAGTAGTTCCGTTTCCTCGCAATAGATTCTCGGTGATCCCGCAGGGGAAGTCAGGACTTGAATCTTTTTCGCGCTCATATAGGATATCTAGTATCCTGCTGAATTCCAAGGCGGCATCGCGTGGTAGCGTCTAAATATCAACCAATATAGATGTCAGTATGCATAGGTACCACCCGGTCCGAAGTCCACGCAGCGCATACTTACGTTCCTCCCGGGATTTGCAGATGGGAATCTCCGGCCACCTAGTCGTGTCAACGCCCAGTTAGAGACGCCATGGTGGGGCTCAGGTTGTTGAATCCCAGAGCTTGGAATCACTTCTCCAAGAGTGGAATTCTCGTTGAAAAAGTCCATCAAGTCGACAAGGAGACCCTCTTTATCGGCGAGTTCAGAGGTGAGCCGAGTTTTCTCCTGCTCTAGGTACGAGGTCCATGATTCCGGAACTCCGTCCCGTGCCAGGGCCTCCCTGGCACGGAGCCTGACAACCGAGAAACCCCATTCGCGCCCTATGCCATGGACTCGGTCGAGACTCGGTCCGATTGGAAGGTTACTTGCCCTTCCGTAGTAGACCACGAAATACTCGTCCGCGACTACTAACGTAAATGCAAAGTCCTGAGGAGGAAATTAAACGCCTCCACAATGTGATGGCAAGTGATGGCGCTATGGCACACGAGGGTCTTCTTGTTAGAGATTCGAACGTAAAGGCCGAGGGTGCTTGAATGCTTGGCCCGTCTCGGTGCTAGGCTTACACCTATCGTGGGGCTCATAATGTAGCGTCCCTTAATATTCCAAAGCCGCGCTCGTGTGATAGATTTCCGGCGAAAGACCTACGCTGTCGTCGTTGACGTTTGGGCTGTGCCCTTGCAATATGTTATGAACTTTCTTCGCTAGCTAGCAGGTTCCGAAGTATTCTGACGATTTCATCAGTGACATCGTGTAGCATTCTCTAAGCGATTAAATAATCCAGGTGTTAGCACGAGCAGGTAGCATACTCTGGAAGCCTACACGGCATGCACTTACGTCCTTTGCATCAAGGTTGGTGTCTATTATTCTCGTCCGCGTCCGCATCTTCGCCGACCTTGTATCCATCGCCAGGCTGTGCCCTCGGCTCTCCTGCGAAGTGTACCCGCGCCTCTAACATGGCGGTCCGTCACGACGGTTGGGCATGTCGTCGCCAGTCTGAGAAGATTGCTTCGGGTCATACGAAATCGATGTCGTATAGGTAGCTAATGCTAATAGTCTCGTGAGCCAAGGGAAGAGCATAGAATTGGATTTCTATATAAAAAAAAAGGAGAAAACAAGAGCAAAAAGAGGAAGAAAAAGCAGAGGTAAAAAAAAACATACAACACCGGGGATTCGCTGGTCGTCACCGACCCAACTACTAGTCCGGCGCTTCGCAGCTTGTGTACAGGGGAGCGGACGGGACCCTCAATTGTCTGCGAGCTATGGTCGTATGTATTGGGGATGGCTTCTAGACCAGCCTATGAGGGAAACTTGAAGAAGACGGCTTAATGAGGAACGCAGGTGGTCGCCCCATCTTCGATTAGAATGTTCGGCGGAGCAGCTCGCCGCTTCGAGATAGGAGGTATTAGAGAAGCGCAGCCATGCCCTGTAGAATGTATAATAGAAAACGTACCCTGGTAGCATTAGAGATGGAAATCCGGATCGAGTTGGGGGATTGTAGGTTAGGTCTAGGTTCTATCTTGGGGGGTTGTGATGAAGGGGTAGAAGGCGTTGATATAGTAGAATCCAGCCTGCACCCACTCCTGATTCACGTCCGTGAAATGTATTCAAACATGAGAGACCAGAGCAGAAGGTACTGTCGATCTAGAGACCTTCCTTTTTGGTCTGGGAAACCTCACATGTGTTCGCTCGTCCGTCAGGTCCGCGCCTCCCTCTTTCTCGACAGATGACTTCTTAATCTACCTGCTCCCGAATGCCTTCCCTCGTTTGGGGAGCAGGTACTGAAATCTTTTCCCAGCTTTATATAATGGGTAAGAGCTATCCAAGCTATCCGACTGGAGCGGGAAGCCGAGAGTTTTGGAGTAAGGGTACAGTAGTATCGACGTAAGGGCAGGTACGGGGCTTGTGGACACACATTCTAGAGAGAAGCTGAGCAGCGATCGAAAAAATAGTGACGACCGCTGTGGCAGGGTACGGCACGAATGTGGTGGAGTGACTTGCTCCTGTGAGATTGACCTCAAATGGCCCGTCTATCAGTCTATCATGTTGCATGAAAGCCGTGCTATGCCACTTAGATTGGCTCTGGATCAGCTGGTTGTCTGCCCTCGCTTCGCCAGCTGATAGAGTGGTAGAGAGATATCAATGTTGCACTCCAGGATGGCATTCGGGAGCCTCGGCGCCAAGTCCGATCTTAATATCGCGGACAACTGCAAGGGGGAGGGAAGACTGAGAGACGTAGACGGCGTCTTCTGAGCATGTAAGTTTGACATCTCAGCGTGCGTGCCATCCTACATTGATCATAGGGATGGGGTCATATCAGCAAGGGTGCAGAGTTGGACGAGATCCTGGGTCCTCACGCCACTCGAGCGAGATTTGTCCCGCATGCGCTTCTTCTAGATACCTTTCAGATAATCCTGATTTGGCGCTGAGGCTGCCATCTAGTATAATGTGGCCTGTCTGAGGATATGGAGTCGGGGACTGTATGTAGGACTGTCAATGTCCTCAAGAGCTAATGAGCTACCTCTGGTGTGTTATCCTTCTGGCCTCGTCGTGGCAAATGATTGGGAAGGGTAATGATAATGGATGGGCATTGGGATATTGCCATGACGTCGGCAAGGAAGGACGGCAAGCTGGGGTCCGGCCAAATGGGTTGAGAGCTTGGTCCATGATTCTGTCGCTGTGATCATCCCCTGCCTCCCGAATACTTCGCCAATATTCTCCTAGACTCTAGTTGAGCTCTTTCCAAGCCGAGAAAACCCATCCCGCCTCAATGAGGTAGTAAAAAGGCTCTCCCCCTGAGCCGATGGAGCGACGTCTCCCCTCCGAACTCTGCAAGAGGCTCCAGACCTGGTATCGTTACGACTGTTCAGACTGTCTGCGGGATAATGAAACACCTAAAATTCTACCATCATGCCAGATTCCAAGCAAAATATGGTATGATTTTCCCCAAGAACGATTTATTGCGCATCCGTTGAGGCGCAAAACAGGGAAAAAAAAAAAGGCACACACCCGAAATGCCGAGGGATGGCCTTTTTTTACCGATGGTACTTCGTAGATGCCATCTCCTTGGTCCGCCCAGCAAAATGCCACCCGATTGCCGCCCTTTGGTTGGCTCCTTGGAGCCCCCGGCCCTGCTGCTCGGTCGGAGAGGCGGAGTTGTGGACCACGGTCCGAGCCTTAATTAGGAGCGTCCCCCACGAATCTAGTTCTTTTCTAGTTTACTTTTTGATTCCGAACAAACTCGGTCCTTGGATTGAATTAATTCAGGATTCCCTGTTTCCTTCCAACGGGCCTGAGGGTTCTCTTCAGGTTCCTTGTTCTGTGACTCCATGGAAACCACTGACGAAGACTCCCCGTTCCACTTCGGAGCTTACGCGGAGAACAAGATCCACACATCCGAACCTCGAGCCGAAGGTAGCCAGCACGAAGAGCCTGCCCTGCAACTCAAACTCTACTTCGATTTCAGTCCCGTCCTCGACACCTCGAACGGGTCCGAGTTTCTCTCTGTTCCTCGGTTCTTCCTATCCAGAAGCACTCTGCCAACCCAACACCGAGCACGCGTTTCCTCAGCCCCGTCGTCGAACGAGATATCAATCGATCGGAATTCATTGTGACGAGTTTTTCCCTTTCCAATTATGCAGATGTTGCGGCAAGCGGGCAAGAGGGCAACGACCTCTCACGTCTTCCCCGGCTGGCCTATTCTCGCGCGGTAGGTGATTAGAGTAAGCTGTACTAGCGATCGAATTGCGAAGGGGTAAGAGTCAACGGTAAAGAGACAGGAGAGGAAAAGAAAGAAAAGGAAACGAGAAGAATGTATCTTTCTCCATCGAACTCTTGTCCCAGGAGCCATCGGCCTGAAATGCGCTCCCACGTCATACTCAGCAAAACGGCTGCCCTACCTCCGCACGACGACTGACATCGACAGGCCCGATTCTTTTTTGTCTGTACGTGGCCGACGACATCCCACTGAAGCGTCTATCGATATCATTTAGGCTCGCGATTCATCCAAGGTAGGGTTGTATAAACGCTGTCTACTCCAGAGGCGAACAGAAAAGCGACACAGAAATACTCAACGCGAAAAAAAAGAGGCAACGAGCCAAGCATACATTGAACGAAATGACTAATCACATGCCTTTCCTCCCCTATTTACTTCCTAGTCTACAGGCCAATTCTTTTCGAGAAGAAAAAAGTTCCCTTTCCATTTTATATACCGTCCGCCGTCTATAAGACCAGAATATTGGGGAGAGGGCCATGAGGCTTTTTGGGTGTTTTGGGGGGAATGAGAAAAGCGAGGCCAGGTCCAATGGCCGCATCACCAAATCAACGCGCCGCGCTCCTTTACCAGTTGTTCCTGTCCGTCTGTGTTGGTTTGGACCATGTCCGTCATCAATTTGCAAGTTTTGGTTTCTGGAGGGAACCGCAACCCCCCTTGTGTTTCGTTTCACATCGCCATCATCTCAGAGTCGGGTTGAATCCGCTTAGAATCTAACCCTTGACCTTGAAGATGGACTCGGCGAGACGGCCGACGTTGGCGGTGGTAATACCGGCGACGGAGATACGGCCGTCACGGGTGGCATAG
This sequence comes from Scedosporium boydii, assembly GCA_002221725.1. Lineage (NCBI taxonomy): Eukaryota > Fungi > Ascomycota > Sordariomycetes > Microascales > Microascaceae > Scedosporium > Scedosporium boydii. Next base: position 51,664 of record NJFT01000105.1, read on the forward strand.
ACGGAACTCTCCTTGGCGAGAACATCCATCTGCTCGGGGGTAAGACCGGTGTAGGCAAACATGCCGATCTGGCTGGTGATGTGGGACCAGTCGTGCTGGGAACCGAGCTTCTCAAGGTTGTCCTTGAGGAGGGCGCGCATGGAGATGATGCGATCAGCCATCTCCTTGACCTCACCGAGCCACTGGGTGTAGAGGGCAGGTGTGTTGAGAATCTCAGAGGCGATGCGCGCACCGTGGATGGGGGGGTTGGAGTAGAGGGGACGGACGAGGATCTTGATCTGCGAGTCGACGCGCTTCTTCTCCTCGGCATTCTCACACACGATGGAGAAGGCACCAACACGCTCACCGTAAAGACCCATGTTCTTGGCGAACGACTGGGCAAGGCAGATGTTGTGACCCTGCTCGACGAAGTGGCGGACGGCGAAGGCGTCCTTGTTGGTGTCACCAGAAGCGAAGCCCTGGTAGGCCATGTCGAAGAAGGAGAAGTGGCCGGCGTCAGCGACGGCCTTGGAGATCTCTTTCCATTGCTCCTGGGTGGGGTCAACACCAGTGGGGTTGTGGGCGCAGGCGTGGAAGAGGAAGATGCTGCCCTTGGGGGCGGCCTTGATGTCGGCGATCATGCCCTCGAAGTCGAGGCCGATGGTGTCCTTGTTGTAGTACCTGTACTTCTCGACCTTGAGGCCGGAGTCGGTGAAGACGGCACCGTGGTTAGCCCACGAAGGCGTGGGGATGTAGATGTTCTTGGCGCTGGGGTAGAAGCGGGCAAGGAAGGCGCCACCGATGCGGAGAGCACCAGTGCCGGAGATGGACTGGGTGATGGCGAGGCGGTCGAGGGCGGAGCTGTCCTTGCCGTAGGCGAGCTCGGCGGCGGCCTTGGTGAACTCGGGAAGACCGGTGATGCCAGCATACTCCTTGTTCAGGCGGGCGGCGACGATCTTGTCCTCAGCAGCGCGGACGGAGGGGAGAACGTAGGGCTTGCCAGCATTATCGCGGTAGGCACCAACACCTGCAGGGCACGGAAATGCATCGTTAGCTAGAGCTGATCGTGTAGTAATCAATCGTAATCTGTTTCTACATCTCCAAGCTGGAGCTCTCGCAATCATATGCTAAATCTGAGAAGCTTAAGTGGTTCGATTTATAGTGGGTCCATACCGAGGTTGATCTTCTTGTCGAAAGTGTCGGCTTTGAAAGCTTCGGTGATACCTGTAAGGAACGAAGTTGTTAGCGATTGCGGCTCTGCTGCAGGATCGCGAAACGTGGTGGAAGGATTAAAGGGGAAAAATTCCGAGTGGGATTGGCTGCAACATACCAAGAATAGCCTATAGAGAGCGGCAAACGAAATCGCACAGCGGTCAGCATGCATGCAGGCTCATCACGAGAGTAAAAGAGAGCTTTCTCATAATAGTTTCGAGTTTCGTTTCTTTCGCAATCGAATTCGAGGAAGGTCATTGAAGGTTGGGGAATACTCACATCCTAAAGAGAATCAATGGTTAGCAGCTGGACAGAACAGATGACATCCCAAGGTCGCCAGCAGAGCCATAATGCCAGTGCTGTCTTGTCCATTGAACAATCAACAGGGCACAGAAATGCAATGGAAGCAGAAGATAAATATGTTGAAGCACTTACGGGAGGGCCCTGGGGAACATTGGCCCAGGTGGAGGCAGATCGGACAACAGTCGCGTTGAGAGCAGAAGCTCCCTTGATGGCGAATCGCCTACCACCAATGATTCGAATAGCAGGCAGCATTGTGAATAGGAGTTATTAGGAGATAAGTGATGAAGGGGAAAAGAAAGAGAACAGAGTACAGATAAAAAAGGGCTTAAGGCTGAAGGACAATGGCAGAAAGAAAGGAGGATGTAAAGTCAGATGAGAGAGGAAGGGAGAAAAAAAAAAGCTGGGAAAAATGACTCGGATCCAAATATCAAGCGTCGCCTGGGGGGGTGTGTCGATTGACTCGATTCTCTGGCGGAAGTAGCAATGACTGGCTGGGTTCTAACAATTCCAAGCCACCAAGTCCACCGGAGCAGGTAGGAACGCTCAAAGTGCTAAAAAATGCGGTCACGGACAAGAGGTGGTACCTTGTACTTCGTACTCCCAGTTTGACCTTCGTCATTGGCCCTTCCTGTGCGAAAACTGTCAGTAGCAAGTGCCCCCACGCGCCAACCGCACCTTCCGCAGCAAGGGTCCCTCCTCCACCACGATTCCACGCAGCGATCTGGTCCGAGCTGAGTTTGTCTTCGTTACCCTCAAACTTAGGCGAGTTCTGATTAGTTATTCTTTTAAATAAGATATATATAACTGGCACCCAGGACGTCTCCCAGGCTCTGTCATAACGTTCCTCCAAATGAGATCAAGAAACACCTCGCCCCTGGGGTATACAAGACTCCCAGGCCTCGTTCGTATGAAATGACAATAACACTGGCTGGCAAACTTGAGTCCTCTCACACGATTTCTGCAGGTCCTGCAAAGGCAAACCTCAAGCCATTCCTTCGGTGGCGCCCCGCTCAGCTGCACAGCTCGGTGGAGCTAATACTCGGAATTACCTTGCAATGATGGGAACCGGGCTCTCGTTCTAATTTGATATGCCTCCCTGATCCATTGAATATACTCACGACGACGAATTATTAGATGGGAATAACTTACTATGTACTCGATTGCCCAGACGTCTGCTTCTTTGCTCTGAACAGGTTTGTCGGATCCACGATAGGCTTTCACAGCAAAACATCGTCCAGAAGCCATCACTTTTTGCGACGAAGTAGTTCGTGCTTCAGCCAAGCCGATTTAAGACACTACCTTCTCCTCGGCGAGGCCCCGAGCGAGCCGTACTGTCGAGAATGCTCAACCCAAGCTTCTGGGCGATGCGGCATCTTGGTTGTCTATTCTCGTCGCTCCTCCAAGTGCCGGGCGCCGGGAGGACATCACCAATGACTATGGAGTGTACATAGGTAGTCCGCATGGCTGGTAGTTGACCGGGCCTTTAAAACCCATGTCGTCCCCGGTGTACAGAAGAAGAGATCTTGCTCTACGAAGTACAGGCGTTATTATATTCAATAAATGAATGTCGGTCGTACTCTGGCGCTGTTCTCCGTGCACTGTTGGTTGTGGTTGCTCTGGCTTTGGTAGTGACAGCTTTATCACATGCTTCGTACGAACACTCAAGTACAAGGTACATTGGCATTCGCAGTTGGTGCTGTGGAAAGTGCTTCGCACGAAACACGAAACCCCTTTCCTCCATTTTTTACATCCTACAAATTTACAATCAACAAGCAACTCTACCCACATGAGGCTTCAAGAACCAAAAGATGCAATTTTCTAATTCTCATCGTGTTGACTTGCGCTTTAGCTTGAATCCCATAATGTCAGTGAGTCACTAACAACGAGGGGCCCCAACTTCTACTTCTTACTCTCACCGCCTCACCTCCCGAATAATACTCGTACGGAGAAAGGAGCTCATGTCGATAATTTCCGCAATTGCATCGACTCGACATCGACGCCCTCACTTGCAGTCCCCCAATGGCACCTTTTCAGCCACCAAGTAGTATATTCACATCCTTTGCATCTCCGCTGCCATCGCCGCCCGCTCCGACGCATTTCAAATCCTTCATTGTTCTTTGTCGTCTCGTTTGACAGCTCTTGCGGGCATCTCCGGCTCCGCAGCTTCAATGCGCCCTCGTCATTTAACGGGACCGGGTAAAGTCCATCCCCAGTACGCAGGTCGCTAGGATTTTTAGTTTTCGATCCTGTGGAGTCTTTCGAAGTACGACACTTCGGCGGCCCATGTATTGACTAGATCAGGACTAGGCCCTGAGAGCCTAGCGCCAATCAATTGGAGCGGAAAAAGAAGAGAATGGAGAAGTGTCAAGTAAAACTGTGGGGGCAAGGGAATATTCGCGATTGCGACTTCAGAGCTCCCTCGTTTTCGCGACTGGAGCTCGAGGAAGAAGGGGAAGAGTTGCCGCAATGCCGCCTTTGCGACAGCGTGGTTGCATCTCCGACGTCGGAACACCCCGGACGAAAGCTTGGTTTGAACCCTTGGATGGTTTAATTTAACCCCGGACAACGGAGCACACTTCGCCCACTTTATATTTGCGGATCCGGCAGATGGTTTGCCCAGGGTAACGTCCAAATTCGTACTTCGTACTTGCTTTAGCGAGGTTTAGTTGTACTTCGTTTCATTACTCCATGGGGAGCTTCATCTACTTGTGGGCTCCTCTTCGGATGGCCTGGTCTGAGAAAGTGAATGGCAACTTGGCAAGTGATGATCACCATCGTAGTGAAGGCATTGGTCGGTTAATTCTAGTGGCGCTTGCTAGCTGAGGTCGCCCAGCTAGTGTTCGTGGTAATGCGGTCATAGCTCCTGGACGGGAAAGAAGGCAATTGATGGATCATGACCGCCAAGCAGAGCGCTCAACGTACTCGGTGGTTTTAGGAACCTTGATTTATTCCTCGATATTCCTCAATCGAAGGACTAAAGTCATGATAAAAGCAAACATATCGGATATCAATCCCGCCTCGTACGCCATTCCATAGCAATAAATCCACCATCTCTAAAGTAAACGCATCCTTCCCTTCCATTGGCGCCAGACAAGCTCAGCTAGCTATCCCGTCGCGGTCGTCCCCTAGGCCGACCCCGTCCACGACCCCTACCACGACCACGGGTCCCCCTCCCCCTAGCACCACCACGAGTTCTCCTCGCCGGGATCCCATCGTCAAAATCGTCATCAGAAGACGGGACGTCATCTTCCTCCTCGTCACTTTCGACGTCTCCGAGCTTCACAACGGTAGGACCTGAAGATCGCCCCGCAACAGTCCACCTCCTAGGCGGCGACGGAAGCTCGGGAATACCGGCATCCGAGTCCGACTCGTCAGAATTCTCGGGGGAACTTCCGTCAGAACCCGCAGCCGGATTGTAGGCATTGTCGACGAGCTCCTTCCTGCCGTGGGGGATCTTCTCCGGTTGCTCCTCTTCCTCCTCCTCCTGGTTCGTGACTGGTTCTTCATCCGCCTCTTTCGATGCTGAGATGGACGGTCGTACCGGGGTAGTCTTGATCGACGAAGAAGCAGACGCCTGAGGCTTACGCTGGCCGATCTTAAACTTCTTGCCCTTCAACTTCATGCGTTCGGCCATGGACATCATCTTCATGCTACTCGGAGGTGCAGAGACCGGCGGCGAAGGCGATCGAGACGCATCCCGTAAGGCCGCAGCTGCGGGCTCGGATCGACGAGGACGACCCCTGGGTCTCTTAACGACCTCAGTAGGCGCCGAAGGTGATCGAGACGAATCTCGCAAGGGCGCAGTTTCAGAGCGGCGGGGACGACCTAGAGGTCTCTTAACAACGGGCGCTGCCTGTTCCTCAAATTGCGAAGGGACGCTAACACTGGTTTCCGAGCGCCTAGGTCGGCCGGGTCTTCGCTTTACTGGGACGGGCTCGGCCGCCCCCGTCATCTCGACAGCACCGGAAACGCTACGCTCGACGCTTTCATTTACTTCTTCCGCATGGTCAACATTGTGCCCCAAGTCTCTCTCGAGTTCCTTTTCCAGATCAGCGGCGAGCATCTGCAGCTCATCATCAAGCGTCCTGTAGTCATCCGCCTCCGTAGTCTCCATAGTAGCTAGCGGGGCGGTCGTAAGTTCGGCTTCAGCGTCTGTATCAGCGGCGGAGACCACATTGCTAAGCCTCGACTTGGGTCGCCCGCGCTTCCTAGGTGGAGTGCCCTCCGTCGCCGGTGAACGGGCTGCGGGACTAGTAGTCGCTGCATTGGCACTTCGTGGCGGCCTGCCCCGTTTCTTTGGTGTAGGCGTGACCCCGTTCGTAGGCTCTCTAGGCCGTGCGTGTCGCGGTGGCTCGCCAGGCTCTCGCGCGGCTACAAGGTTGTTGGGGTCGTCTAGGAGTTCATCCAGATCATCAAAGTCCGCATATGGATGAAGGGGTTTCGCTCCACGAAGAGAGGGTCTGTAGATCTCATCGGTCTCCTCCTCGTCGGCGCTGCTGTCAGCCTCAGAATCGCCTGTGCCGTTGGCACCGTTACCACCAGCGGCAGCCTCCCTATGGCTCGCCTCTGCTGCCTTTCGTCCAGGCGTGGCAAACAGCGCTGGATCAACCTCGATGAATTCAAATTCATGTTGATCCCTCTTCGGCTTCTTCCTTTCGTAGCGAGGACGGATCTTGAACTCCGGATCTTCGTTTTCTTGTCGAGCCTTGCGCTTGAGCGCCCTAATAGACTTCTTAAGATACTCGGGGACATCCGGCTCGTCCAAGGCCATGCTTTCGGCGGTCGGCATCTGGTAGGGGTCAAAGAGAATCTTATCTGGACTGTCGTCCTGCTCGTAGTAACCCATACCAATCATGCGCTGAGGACCCATCATTGAAGGATCGGGGTATGAGGTCGACGTGTCACCCTCTTCCAAAAGCGCTGCTTCAACGAGGGCAAGCGGGTGATCAGGCGGTAGAGTAGGACCTTCTGGTCTAATCACATCAGGTCCAAGGTGGTCACCCGCAATAACATGACCGTTACCGGTCATTTCCACGTCCCCGTCATTGTCAGCGTCATGACCGTTGGTCGACGGGGGAGGCAGAAGTGGAGGACCGGCAACGTTCTGGGCTTCCTGAGACAGGACTTCGTTCGTCACCAAACCTGGATCCTGGGACTTGGCAATGTCAGCCTGCTCTCGCAGACGCTGCATGCGCTTGCTATTGTTGCTTCGGCTCTCCTCGCCCATGACCTTGAGCCAGGTGAGATTATGCATCCGGAAATCGACAAGGACCTCAACACTTCGATCATCGGCAATCGGCCGAGTATCATGCCCAAGCAGAGTATTCCTAGGCACGTACGGTTGCGTGGCACCTGACCGTCGGCAACCTCCGCAGTTGCATATCTTTAAGCACTTGGGACACTCCCAATACTCGCTCTCCTGCACAGCTTGCGGCATCATATCGAAGGCTCTGTACAGGACACCATAACAATAGGCCTCGCTGCATTCCGGATTGGAACATATTTGCACCTTATATGTGTATTCCGGGTGGCAGCAGACATGGCAGCGTCGAGTCTCGCCCACCTTGGGTTTTCTCCTCCTTTTCTTCTTCTTTGGCCGACCCTCATCATCAAGCTCTGGTTCCGACTCGATCGGTACTCTTTCGGGCTCAGGCTTGGTTATGTCCTTGAAAGGGCGCCTCTTTAGTGCCTCCTGGCACACCTGGGCGAGCGACTTCTTGCCTCTGCGCCCACGCGCGAGTTCGAGGGGCAGTGGCGAATTCTCCAAATCGACAAAGCCATCGCTCCGAATTATCATGGTCCGCCAATGTTCGTAATTGTCCACTAGTTCGGACCAATTCCATTGCTCGCACCACCGAAGGCCCGAGACACAAAGACAAGAGCGACCCATGGCATAGCATTCCATGCAAACATCGTACGTATCCTCATCTCCGTCAAGCAGAGGCCGAATACAGTGCTTGCATGTAAGGAATCGATTGAAGATGTTGCTGCGGCAGTATGAGCAGGTAATGCAAGAGTCGAACGGTATAAACTCCACATCCTTTTCCTTTGTCGCAAACATCTCATCGGTGAGTATATCGGAGAAGAGGGCAAATAGCCGCCGGAAATCACGGGTAAGCTGCTCGGTCCTTGGTGAGGTGCGGATAAGATCCGCGTCAAGTCCGAGTAGCCCCATCTCATCGCTCTCTTCCGATTTGGAGAGCTCCGCAGCGTACTTCTTGAGAGTGTAGTAGATAATGGCCTTGTTCTTGTATTGCTCGTCCCGACACACCAACTTGGCCTTGGGGAGCGCTTCCCGTATAGCCATTTCTAAAGTCTCGACCGTCGTTCGATTCCAAGCGACCTTCATAGTGCGCGTGCCTCGGTTCCAGACTTGGTGAGGGGCGAGGGGCGGGATAAGAATGAAATCGCCGGGCTTTTGCTCGACGACGTATACGGGAAACGTGGCCTTCTTCCAAGCATTGATTTGCGCAAAATGCTTCTCAATCTCAATGTCGTGACCGAGCATAGAGAGGAAGTACTCGCGAACAACCTCGCGATCCTTGGTTTCCGTCATGAACCAAATCGAACTTCCGGGTTTCTCGTCGTTCTCGGTCCCGGATGCCTCGACCATGATGTTCTGGCCTAAACTGGCGCACATTTCGCGATGGGCGGGCGTATACGTTCCCTCATGACCGACGTAACACATGAGATTCTGAGCGCGCATCTGCTCCGGGAGGCTGGACATCAGGTCACCCGCCGGCGCGGACTGGACCTGAGTCCTGAACAGCTCGTCATCTCTACCGTTATTGGACTCGTTCCCGCCTTTATCGGTGATGTTCTCGTTCATGTAGAAAATATTTGGTGGGATGATCTTCTGTAGGCTCTCGTGCCACTCGGGAGGGCAATCGATATCCTTGAGGTATAGTCGTTGACGGCGCTCTTCTCGAAAATTCGTGGGAGTCCATTGCTTTGTGAGTTGTTTCATAGACCGCATGTAATGACCGAGGGTCATGGGAATGTCTTTCTGTGAGTTGATATCGCGAACATTTTCCTCTACACAGGTCATTCGCAATGGTCAGTTGTGGGCGACCCAAAAGTGGACCGCGAGGGATGTAACAGGAAAATGAAAAAGGCTAGGACATACGTTTCTTGTCGTAAGTTTGCTCTAGCCACTCGGCGCTAAACAGATCTTTGGGAAGCACTTCGTCCCATCCCGAAATAACGAGAGGCCGCCCCTGCTGGATCACATGGATGTTCACCAGATTCTCGAACTCCTGCTGGCTGAGATTCCGGATTTGCGCCGTGCTGATACGGACGACCCAGCTCAAGTTCGGGGTATTTTCAACGAGGCTATGGAGATCTAAATCGGGCGGGATCGGATCGAACTTCGCTTGGGGGTGCATTGGGGCGGGCATGATGGCGACGCACGAATGTGGAGGCAAGCTTCGTTCGCTGTCGAGGACGTGTTCTGCATTCACAGCTCAGCAGCGGGCGGAATTTCCCCACTATGAACATATTTTGAAGTTGGCGAGTGCGCGACGCCGCGTAGAAGATTGGTTGCGAGCCAATTTCCGACCAAAGTGGGAGGAGGAATGTGCCATGAATTATTAATTTGATGGATGAATGAGGTAGAGGAGACGCGACGTTGAAGTGGGCGAGTCGTTGAAAGACTGATGAAATCATTCATTGGACACGGCGACTTGGCTTCTTAGTCATCTTTCAACCTTCCATTTTCACCCCAACAGTGTCTAAGTCGCTCTTTCCTGCGCTTCCATCTCCGGTCCTCTCATGTGCCAAATTTTAGACACGCGCAACGCAGGACACGGCCAAGGCTTAGAAGGGCGCGTCAATTGCTCTGGTGGCTATCTTTCTAGTCTCTAGGTATGCATTCGTTTTACAGGTTTTAATCTGTTGAGAATCTTATCTAGGAAAGGCGATCTAATTCTGGCCAGCGGTCAACCATCGGGGAACCCCGGAGTCTGAAGAACGTCTGTGAAGCGCCAGTGTCCTATAGCCCACGATGCGGCTCGCCAATGTCGCTCAATGCTCGCGCCGGTGGTACTCTTTGCAGTCCACTCGAGCCTTGAGTTCCAGAATTACCGCCAAGCCTCTCGCCAGTCCCCCATCGTCCCTCTCTATCCTCGCGATAAGTGGAGCCCACTCCCGGAACCGGCCCGGGCAGCGAACGGCGAACTTTCACGAGACCAAGTATGCTCTTTCAACAAAGGTTTCCCCAACCACGGTCCTCGATACGACAGGAATGCCCAAAGTGGGCGAATCCGTGCATGTCTACAAGGCTCCCACCACCGGTCTCCTGTCCTATCTTCCCAAGTCTTGGGTTCCTTATGCTGAGCTCATTCGCCTCGATAAGCCCACGGGCACCTACTACCTCTTCTTCCCGTGTCTCTTTTCGACTCTCATGGCCGCTCCTATGGTAGACCCCATGGCGACACCGGGTGCTATCATTGGAACGACGGCTCTCTTCTTCTCCGGCGCCCTCATCATGCGCGGCGCGGGCTGCACCATTAACGATCTCTGGGATAGGAATCTCGACCCTCACGTGACGAGGACAAAGTTCCGACCCATCGCTCGCAAGGCCATCACTCCTTTCAAGGGCGTCGTGTTCACCGGTGCGCAGCTCCTCACCGGCCTTGGAATCCTCCTCCAGTTTCCGACGTCTTGCCTCTTCTATGGCATCCCCAGTTTGCTCCTGGTCTCGACGTACCCTCTCGCCAAACGAGTAACGTACTACCCCCAGGCCGTTCTTGGTTTGACCTTCTCTTGGGGCGCCATCATGGGATTCCCCGCCCTGGGCGTTGACCTCATCTCCAACTCTTCCGCTCTCATCGCCGCAGCCTGTCTGTACGGCTCCAACATTGCATGGACCATTCTCTACGACATGATCTACGCGCACATGGACCGCAAGGACGACGTCAAGGCCGGCATCAAGAGCATGGCTGTCAAACATGACGCTGACACTAAGCGAGTTCTCACTGGGCTCGGCCTGGTCCAAGTAAGTCTGCTGGCGGCGGCTGGTGTTGCGTCGGGCGCTGGTCCTCTCTACTTTGTCGGTAGCTGCGGTGGGGCGCTGGTAACCCTCGGATACATGATCCGCAAGGTCAACCTCAAGAGTGTCAAGGATTGTTGGTGGTGGTTTGTCAATGGCTGCTGGATCACTGGTGGCGCCATCAGTCTGGGATTGGCTGCTGATTATCTTGTACGATATGTGAAACGTGAAGAGAAGGAGGAGGAAGCCGCGCCTGTTGCGGCATAAACCCGGGTTTTAGACTGTACAACATTGTATCTAAAAACAAAGAACTCCTAATTAGACCAATCGAGGCACACTTGGAAACCGGAGAGCCGTGGCAGAAAAAATACGCTCGACGTTTGTGTGATCAAAACATCATAGTCGTGTTATATTTTTTTAATCTTCTAGACACCCTTTTTGCCGAGAAAGATGCCAATGAAAACCAACCCATGACTCCTCAAAATGGACAAGTTCATTCCCGTTCCTTTCGTTTACGACCTGGGCTTCTCCTTCTTCTCCTTCCATAGAGCCATGAGACCCACACCAGAAACCTTGACAACCTTGAATCGGACACCGGGAATATCACCCTTGGCCTTGCCCTTGCGACCAAAACCGGCAAGGAGGACCTCATCGTTCTCGTCGACGAAGTTGAGACAACCATCGTTGGGGACTAGAATGGGGGAATTGGTCAGCAAATTTAACGAGCATGGAAGACTTGGAATTGGCCACTCGAGGATGTCGTTGAGAATGAGACCCGGGCGCGGGGAAGGGCGATCATACCGAAAGCAGTGACGTTCTTTCCGTTCTTGATGAGCTTTACACGGACACACTTTCGAATAGCGGAGTTGGGCTGCTTGGCCTCGATACCAATCTTCTCGAGCACGATACCCTTAGCGTGGGAAGAACCACCGAAGGGCGAGGACTTGAAGGCGGTTCCGAGAGCTCGCTTCTTGTAGGCAAGGTCGGCCCATTTCTGGTCCTTGCGGTAAGTCCGCAGCTTTCGGGCGGAGTTGAGACCACGAGGCATGTTTGCTGGAGTGAGAAAAAAATCACACGGTCAGCGACTTGAAGGATGCTTTTAGATCGAGGCGAGTGTATTTCGTCGGTGGGGAAAAATGATCGCGCGGAACGGTTTTGGGAATTGGACAGATCGCAATGCTATGCGAAGATGAATGTCAATGGCGAAGGGGATGGCTTTACATACCGGTTTATCCTGCTAAACTCGTGGTGATGTGTTGGATGGGTGGCTGTTGGGGAGATCGAGGGGGAAAAGTTTAGTGGAGGATGCTGCGACCACCAGATTTGACCTGTCTTGTCACGGGAATTTTGGTAGGGCACACGAAAAACCCTATGAAAAATGGGTGGGGCTAAGACAAGCCACTTGCAAATTGCCTGAGGCGGAGGTGTGAGAATCGGCCCGGGATTATCATTTTCCAGGCAGCCCGATGACTCAGCAAACAAGCTTCCAGCTGCCGTCAACCTTACCTTGCCTGCAATTGAATATGCTACACCGACTCAAGCTGAAATCAAAAGCTCTAAGCTTGGACGGGACAAACGGCGTCGGTCCAAAATGTAGCCATGTCTCAACAACCGAAGAGCAAGGGCAAACAGCGCAACCCTCCCCCGAGTCTCTTCCTGCACCCATCCCCGTCGGCCTCTCATGCAACGCTCCCCGGTATACTCGCCGCCCCTGCGGCTACGCCCTCAACCTCGGCTCGACCAGCTCCCTTAGCTAGCCAAACAGCGACGCAACGAAATGTCGCGGCTGCGGCTGGCGGATCTCTCGTGCCCGCGATGCCGAGCAGACCCATCCGAACTCTCAAGACAGGTGATAGTTCCCGCAGCGTCGACAGGACCGACGCTCTCTGGGCGGAGATGCAGGCGACGCTAGAAGAGGTAGAGCTCTCAGCATCGGGAGGCACGCACGTCTTCGGACCGGACCACGACCGGAAGCTCGCGGAGTTGAGGGCGGCGCAGATAACGTTGGCTCAGGCCTGGGCTCGTAGCGAGGCCGACGACGTCATCGAGACGGTCAAAGAGACGGGGGCAGCTACCGGCACCGAGGAGCTGCGCAATCTGAAAGGTACCGGACTGGTTGATGCTACGAAATCCGGGGGCGAGGCTGCGGATACGCTTAAGACTACTGGTACGAATAGCGCGGCGCGACCGGGAAGTAGCGGTGCAGGCGTGGAGCGGCTTGAGGCTAAGCTGGAGGAGGAGACAGAGGTGGATATTCTACTGGCCAGGAAGAGGCGTGAGGCGAACGACCAATACTTTCAGCGGGTTAATCAGGGAGTGCTCGATGTCGTGGCGAAGCTCGGTGAAGTTGCCGTTGCCATGAAGGCGGTTGAGCAAGAAAGCAAGGACGTATGGGGCGAGACAGAGAGTCGCCCCAGTACTACGAAGAGCTGAAGGAATATCTCTCGGCTTCGCAAGGCTCATCGGTTAATGACATTCTTGTCTCCGATTGAATTGAGTTCCTCGAGCGCCTTCTACTTTCTAAGCATTAGGAAGTGAACACAACTCAATAGTTAATACTAATAATAAGCATTCGTATAATATAAACTCTGGACGTGTAAGGCCGATAAGGAAATAAAGATTAATCAATATGAAAAGGGCAACAAAAAATCTTAAGCTGCTCGGTTGGAAGGTCTTGCCATATCATCGTGAATAGCCATTATATCCTTGATTACCTCAGAAACATGAATCAACATGGCGTCTTCAGTGGATTGAATCAATATTGTTGAATCAAGTTGGCGATGTTGGAAGGATTAAAGCTTGCACCTACCGTTTATGGAATACCAGGTGCTGACAGCTGTAATGGCGTGATGCATAAGCACCCCTCCCTCCATTTCGGTAAATTCCGCGTTTATTTCTCGATAAGGCAGCTGGATAAGGAGCATCATCCGTCATCTCCATGTCCACATCATCACCTTTCACTTGCTCCCAACCTCACCACTTCCCGAACTAGATACTTCCTACGTGTGAAACAGTCAACTCGAACACACATTTCCGACGATCGCAGATCAAAAGAAATCGTCGTTATTCAACCGCAAACCCGACATACCCTTTACCCAGCTTAATCGACTGCCTTACGCAGCTCACGTTTGAAACATGCGTCCTCTTACCATTCTCGCTGGCGCTCTCGCCCTCGTCCCCGGTGCCCTCTCCGTCGGCGTCGAGAAGTCGGTTCTCGTCACATACAACCGCGATACACCCAGTGTCAACAGCTTGATCGACCAGGCGAAGAATGCGATCTATAAGGCGGGTGGCAAGATTACTCACGAGTTCAAGTTTATCAAGTAGGTTTTATCCCGAACGCTGTTGGTTCCTCTGGGAAAGGTGGATGTGATTTCTCTTTTGTCGTCCTTCGTGCTAAGAGCAATGTAGCGGATTCCACGCCATCGTTTCTTCTGACGTCGTCGACACTATCCAGAAGTGGGGCGGCAACTACATCACGATTGAGGAGGACCAGAAGGTTACCATCACGAACTAGGGCTATAACTTGACGATCTCTCGGCCCCGATGGCCTCTCTTTTGACAAGATGGGTTTTTCGGGTTTACGAATATGGAATCACGAGAACACGATAATCCCTCGATGGTGTTCCCTGGTGGACTAGTCCTGAGGCCGTACTTGCAGTCCAAGACAGCGGCGTCCAATGCAGCCGGACAATCAAATGATGGTTAGGACGCATACTTTTTTGTGGTCGTTTTACTTGTTTATTTCTTACTTCTCCTGGAGGCGTTGAGCGAATGGCATATATTTATCTAGTTTGGGAATCAAACTTGGGAATGAATCCGGTATCCTTGCTCCTTTCGTCCTTGAAGATTCGTAGGCATGTCCATCTCCACTCTCAGTGAAAGCGTCCATTCTCGCAATGTTGTAAGGTGGCTTTAACAGAAGACGAAATCAGAACTTTGTCGTACATTGCGTTCGGTATGAGAAGAAGCATGTGATAGGCTCAGCCTTTAAATCGCTGCCTAGTGTAACAAGCGGACGTTGCGTGGTTGAGAGGCACACGACACTGGTTCAACGTTCGCCACCGGTTCTTCAGGATTTCCTTGGTGCCAGGCCCAGACTCTAGCGTAGTGGCCCACCCCTGGGAGGAAATTCCAAGTCGTCGCAGTAGCGTCGGCTTGGGGCTTGGCCAGCGAAGAACTAGTAGAGCGAGTATTTACTGGTTGGTTACTGCAAACCTGAGGGTTTTGGGAACATCGAAAGAGCTTGAGTGAAGAGATCAATATCGATCCGATGACCTTTTGTTTCCTCGAATCAATAGTGGTTTAAACACAGCTAGAAGCACACAGGTAAAAGAACAGTCTCTCAAATCACGTTTCCTGCCCGATATTCGTCTGGAATGCGCCATAAGGGACCAAGTTCCAGTCAAATTCTTCTCGTTTATCCCGCCTTTGATCCGTCCCTCTTTCGTACAGACTCGGGTGGGCGGGATTTATGCAAGCTCGTTAATGACGGGCTGATGCGAACCAGACCTGAACCCAGGGACCCTGCAGCCACCGTTGTTTCTAGAAGGAAATGAAACCAGTCCAATCAAGACGCATTGTCATCTTAGTTTGCATGAAGACCGTTAAATGATGATCTTGAGCAGATTGAATGCATTCCAAGGCGACAAAGAGTGAAGAGACAAGACCAGGTCAAGTTCAAGAGAGAATTGAGACCAGAATTGATTGTTGAACCCTGTATGAACGGGATTGACCCAGTCTGAAGTTATCAATGTCGTGCTTTGTAGCCCTGACGGCGTGGGTCAAGGGGAACCAATCCTCGGAGCAGTGACCGTCTGAACAATGCGGCTTTGATGATCCTCCCTGCTCTTGTGCGTGATCCATTCAAGCGAACAATGGCTCCGCGATGACAATGAAACAATGCTGAAATTCTAGTAATATTAATAGCTTCTCCCCCTCCTAGTCCGTGGATCGTGGGCTGGTCATCTCGTCGCTGTCTCAAACAAGACACTTGATCTAATCAAGCTTCCATCATCCGACACCCGAAATCTTCCCATTAAATCTCCCCAATCGCGAATCGCGCTGGTTGCAGCTTCCTTGCAGTCTTATCGCGTGAGTACCTTTCTTACTTCGTACACTGCGAAATACGCTTGAATCACCATTGGCAATTTAACATTTGGCATTTGATATTACTGACATATTCATATTGGGCACCGGCGCGAGGTGGGACCCGCACCAGCAATAACGTGCTGCAATTCGATATCAAATTACTGCGGATTGGACCGAGCTGCAATCTGCAACTTGCAACGGCCTTTGGATTCGTGCTACCCGACAACTTCCCACCTGAGCAAGCAACCATCCCGCCCTCTTTTCTCATCGCTCCTTCCCCTCCTTCAATATCGGTCCTGTTATCGAAATCTATATCGCAGGCGCGGCTGTTGCCGTCGTCTAGAGGATAGCTCCATCAACCGCACCCAGATCCCGATACTGATCCATGAGGTCTCACCCATCTGAAACAGTTCAGAGACCAAGTTAACTGCACCTGCCAGTACCCATCCTCGTAGTACAGCTCAAATTTCCCGAGCCGGCAGGGCCTCTTGCGGCACCCCGAATCCCCCACGATGCCTTACAGTCAGGGCGCGCAGGACGCGCTATTAAAATGGGTGAGTGACCTGTACCTCTTTTGCCTCCACAAGCGCGGCCAAAAGCGCGCGCCGACCAGAGCAGAGAAGAAGGACGATGGTAAGAAGAACAGATGAAGAGGAACATGTGCTGACCGCAATGGGTACGGGCCCCTCACCCGAGCAGATCAACGATGGCTTCCCGAATAGACATGACGCTGAACAACTGGCCGATCTCGCGGACGGCGTCATCCTCGCCGAGGTCCTCCAGGATCTCGACCCTTCCTTCAATATCTCTGACCTCGACCTGTCCACGACAACAACCCCGTCGCGATCCCTCGGCCGGAAGAACAACCTCATGGCCATCCACAAGGCCCTCTTCAAGTTCATCCACCGCGAGTGTCCCGACCTCGAGTTTCTCTCAAAGCGAACCTATATTCACTCCCTAGACGATGGCCCTACCTCCGACAGCGTAGCAAAGGTAGTAACCCTTCGCTCTTCTACTAAAACCGTGCATTCGGAAGATGCTAAGCTTAATAATGACGTCGCAGCTCATCTCCGCCATGATCGCCGTCGCCTTCCTCGGCCCCGATCCCGTCAAGTACGTCAAAAGGCTGCAGGAGCCCGACAAATTCGAGCAGACCACGATGCGTGAGATTCAGCAGGTTATCATAGAGATTGAAAGCGAAAGGTCCAAGGTCACTACTAAGGCCGATGCCGACGAAACACTTGAGACTGCCATTTTAGCTCTCGAGGCGGAGCGTGCTGAGCTCCTCGAGAAGCTCAAGGTTGCGAGGATGCAGCATGCTGACACCATTAGCCGGTTGGAGCACTTACAGGAAAGCTACGAGTCGTTGAAAGTGGAAGCGGATGAACACCTACAAGAGCTCTACGTGCTGCGCGAAGCAACCGAAGATGGCGCCTCTGACTCTCAGGTCATCAAGGCCCTCAGGAACAGGATCAAAGAGCAAGACGAGCTCATCACCAGCCAGGAAGCCCAAGTCAAAGCTCAGCAAGACGTGACGGAGAAGCTCAAGAGGGATGTTACCACATTATTACCGGAAGCGGACCGTGCAAAGCAGCTGGATGAGGAGATTAAAGAGCTTCGGTATAAAAGCCAGGAGCTTGAGAGAAAGGCAAATGCTGCCGAGAGACTAAGAGGGAAACTTGAGGAGCAGCAGAAGGTCGTCACCGAAGTGCAAAATCTGCGATTCGAGAAGGATCAGCTGCTGAAAAAGACGACGGATTACGACAAGTTAGTCCAGAGGAACACTTCCCTCGAACAAGCCCTCCAGGAAATTCGGTCTTCCCATGCGCAAGCCGAGGAGACTCTGTTCCTCCTCAATAACCAGAAGCGGATGCTAGAAGAAACGAATAGAACATTAGCCAACGAAATCACCCGCCTGACGGAGTTAAGATCGAATGACGAACAGTTCATCGCCGAACTCCAGGAGCAAGCGGGCGCTCAGATCGCCGCGGATCACACCGGCGGCGCCATCTCTCTCGAGCAGGAACTCGAAGGCACCCAGCAAATGCCCGGCCTCATGCTCGAACTTAGCAGGCTAAAGGCCGAGAACGCCCTCCTCAAGCGAGGAGTGGGTTCCACCGAGACCTCGCAACTCCGCGCGGATCTCGAGGAAGAACAGCGCAAGTACCAAGAACTACGAAACAAGTACACCGAGATTGTCGAGAGACACTCGGTGGCCCAGGATCAAATCACCGCGCTCGTCAACGACGCTGCTGGTGAAGGGTCAGTGAAACAGCTTAACGAGACGCTCGCTACCCTGTCCCATCACTTGCTAAATGAAGACTTTTACAGGACTCGTGCATTCAACGAGCTTCGGACCCAGCTGCTACAGGCGAACATGGATCACAAGCGCGAGGCTCAGCGCGCAAACGACCTCCAGACTCAAGTGGCCGATAAAGAGCGCGATCTCCTCGTAGCGAGGACGGAGCTTTCCGCCATGTCGAAGGACGGAACCGAAGCCCTCGAAGAACTCAAAGCCACGGACGAACTCGTGTCAGCCTCTCTCAGGGACGAACTCGACGCCCTCCGCACGCGCGTCAAGTCCCTCACGTCCGAGATCGAGCTGCAAAGAACCCAGCTTCTCGAGGCTTTCGTCGCCAAGGACAAGGTCCAAAAGGAGAACGAGGCGCTCCGAGATTCGAAGCCCGCGGTCGAGAATAAGAACATCACCGACGAGGTCATCGCCGAGGAGATTAACAAGACCTCGGAGAAGATCGAGAAGCTGCGCGATAGGCTCAGGCAGCGGCAAGAGGTAATGCACTACCAACCCTTTGTCCTTGTTGAGCATCCGTCTCCCCCTTCCACCCCTACGAAGAATCCACCTCTGGAGTTTGGGTGGACACACGATGAAGTTACGACCCATGAGCACGAAAAGGGCAGGAAGCCTTGGTTCCATTTCGGAATCTAGTGCGGTGCCTGACAAGTGTTGAGCTCCCGGTCGTCTGATGTTTCCCTTCCCTTACTCCCTTTTTTTTTTCGTTCTAGTCGGGAATAGAATTGCTGATTTGTTCGTTCTTGGTTGGGGTTTACAGCAACTCGAAAAGGCCGAGCAGGAAAAGTACGAACTTCAGCGCAAGCTCAAGACCGCTTTGGCCGGCGGTGCGTCCGCGTCGCAAAAGGTATGTCGACGTGTCTTCTTTCTTTTTCATCTTGAATATCCAATCCCTTTTGCCTTCGTTTCTCGGTTTCCTTGATACGTGATGTAGATAGACGTGTTGCTATACTCGTGTGGCCCCATGTTTTGCTTTCATTCCGACTCAATATGTGGGAAAGAAGCGTTCTTCCCACCCGATCACTCAATGCTAATTATTCCCGCTTTTCTCAAAAGGCTGCTGCCGAACAAACAATCAGGAACCTCCAGCGCGAGAACGCCCTCATCACATCGGCGTGGTATGATCTGGCAAGCAGGCTGCAGAGCAACCATGTCGTCCTTCAGAGGAGGCACGATACGCCGAGGAGTTGGCTCAATAAGCAGCGGCAGCTAGTGAATGGTGAGTTCATGTTGTATCTATAACCATTCGTCCGGCTGGAGACGATGAAGTACTCATGAATATATCTTCTCTCTCTAGCTACGCCGAGGAGATGATGGTGAGATATACTTTGGTCACGATTCCTACTCGCTCTTGCTACGTCGTTTTTTGTCTTTTAGATTTTTGTTTGGTTAGTATATCTGCATGGCGAAGGGGGCTGTTTTCTTGCTATTCTTCTTCCCGTTCTTCTTATTCCCCTTGATATTCGTTAGTTGGGTGAGGAGTAAACGAGCAGCGATGGGCGCGGATACTCTCTACGGGAGTAACGTATGCTGGTAGTTAGGGGTAGGATGGATATATATTACATTTTCTACATCCCTATAATATCACTCCGATGGACACTTAACTCTTCTGGTTCTCATTTATCACCGTCACCAAAGGAGCGTCAAGAATCCCAAAAAGAGGCGGAAGAAACAAGCTCTTGTTTATGCCTATTCCTACACGCTGCTAGAAAAAAAAACCACCATCTGTAAGACTACCTCCCATCGCCATCCTTCCATTCTATCACGAAAAAAAATCAAGAAAAACAAGGAGCAACAAGAGAATGTTGAACAAGATAGTATACAAATGTCTGTTTTCTTTCCTCCCCCCATTTAAATGGTCAGGCTCCCAAGAGTACTCATATGCCGGGCTCTGAGCGCTGGACCTCCCTTCTCTCTTTTTTTTTTTGGTAGATTGCTTGTACATCATAGATGTCGTCAGGGAGTTTCCCGCTGGCGACCTAGAACATAAAACTCCTGAGTAAAACCCGCTCGTGGTTCGATTTCACGAGTTTGGTTTTCCCGTATTCCTTATTTTGTTTCCGGTGTTCCCATTTTTCCATTCCGACCAAGTTGTACGGAAAACCTCTGGAAAGCCTCGTAATATTAAACCTCCGCTTTTTGGACACTGCGATGCAGCTTTACCCCCTTTTCCTTTCTCTCCCGGGACGTAAACCATAAAATCATGAATGGTCCAACATCCACCACTCTCCCACAACTAGCTCCCCTCTCTCCTCCGACACGCGGCCCCCTTAGTTACTCCTCTTCTTCTCGAGAATAGCAAGCATATTCTTCCACACCTGCCCGGGCTGCTGCGAGGCATCGATACCGCTCCAGATGCCCGTCTTCTGGTAGTATTCCACGACGGGGCTAGTCTGCTTGTGGTAGGTGACCAGCCTCTTCTTGAGGGCGTCGGCGTTGTCATCGCTGCGCTGGACGAGGGCCTCGCCGGTGATGTCGTCCTTCATGTACTCCTTGGGAGGGTTGAAGGTGGTGTGGTAGGAGCGGCCGGAGGCGGGGTGGATGAGGCGGCCGGTGATGCGGGCGACGAGGAGGGAGTCGTCGATCTGGAGCTCAACGGCGTGTTGGAGCTTCTGGTTGCGAGCCTTGAGCATGGAGTCGAGGCCCTCGGCTTGGGGCACGGTACGGGGGAAGCCGTCGAGGATGAATCTGGAAGAAATTGGGAGTTAGTATTAGCTCATAGGGGTCGAATTGATGGGGATAGAGGATCCTCGGCAGGGGCAGCACGAGGTGTTGATGGTAGATATCAGACGTACCCTCCCTGGCACTCCTTATTCGTCTCGAGCTCCTGCTTGATCATGCCGATGACGATGTCGTCGCTGACGAGACCACCCGCGTCCATGATCTTCTTCGCCTCGACACCAAGAGGAGTCTTCTTGGCAACCTGGGATCGCAACATGTCGCCAGTGGCCTAGACGAAACAAAAGAGCTCCAATTAGTCTTCCGTAGATCCCAATTGCACGTCAAAGAAAGGGAAAGGATGAAAGAACTTACCAAGTGGCAGCAGTTGAACTTCTCCTTGATCTTGGGAGCTTGCGTACCCTTGCCTATTTTTTTCATCGTCCATTGTCAGCTCAACAGTTGCCGGAAAACTACGAGAACTTCAATGAGTCCTGGATGGGAGGAAGGCGAAAACAACGAACCAGCTCCGGGAGGACCGATGAGAATCATTCGAATCTCCTCGGTGGTCTTGGGCGACCCGCTTCCGCCGAGAAGGGCCTTCTCCTCAAGCTTCTTGATACGCGACTCGAAGCCATTGACAATGTCGCGTAATCGCTGAACTTCGTCTTCTACGAGACCCATTTTGTCGGAATGTGTATTTCTTTTATCGAAAAAAAAAAAAAAAAAAGGAAAAGAGAAAAATAGGATGTTGATTCCTAGGAGGGAATTAACAGAGAGGCTGCCGAGTAGCAAGGCAAAAGTGTCGAGAACACAACAAGCCGAGGGAAGTTTCCTGTTCGCCAAGGAAAGCCGGCAGCTGACAGGAAAAGCTTGGGCAGGAGTTCGACGGTTTTTTTGGGCCAGGGGGAAGGGAATGCGTAAGGGGAAGGAATTGAAAGGCTGAGCAGGAGGGAAAAGGAGAACGGGGGGAGAAGAATTGAAGGGAAAAGACGAGAGCACGTCAAGCGGTTTGGGGAAAATAGATTTCAACTTTGGGGGTCAAAGTCGGACCGCCGAATTTGACACTCCGATTTCTTTTTGGTCGGTACAACGGAGCTTTGCCGTGGCTTCTTCCATTTTTTTTTTTTCTCTTTTTTTTTTTTTTTCGTTTTTCTGTTGCCTGCGAGAATTTTAGGCTTTTGGGGAGCTGCTGAAGAGAAGTACTTGGAAATGCGATGTGTTACAAAAGAGCACGAGCCATAACATGTATTCCTCTGTATTAGGTGCCTTGAAAGGGTACAGCTCGATGCTACTCTACAAAGTTATTCTACCCCGTGTAAAGTACTGGAAGCAGCAGCAGCGCACATGGAGCAGGAGCAGGGGCCCCTGTCCCGTCCCACTACTTCGTACGAAGCAGTGGCGACCAGTGCTGAAGAGACATTGATCAATTGATCCAGTCCATCGCAATTTAGAGCTCTCAATTGATTCTTGATGAACGTGGACATTGTGCAGAATTTGGTCCTGTTTGATGTCATATGTTTTGGACAGGCCCAGTTGCGACATTTGCCCGTCGCCGAACGCCGAAGCAGTAAAGTCTTTTTTAAGACACGATCGCCGCTGCTCGGGAATATTGATTCATAACAACGGGAACAGGACATTCCATGTCAATGGTCCTCTACACCATTGATCTTTCCGGAAGCAGATGCTGACTGCAGACAAGTTCTGTTCTGCCGAAATTGTCCCCAGCAGTCTTAAGTACTTACATAGGTACAGCAGAGCAGAAATGCAAGATCTTAAGCCCCTTGCACAGGATATTAAAAGAAGCAGGTACATTACGCGGAAACTGCACATGTACATACTTCCTTCCCCAAAGCAAGAGCCACAATAATTGTATGCATCTATACCGGCTCATGCATCAATCCGTACCGAGATCTGTATTCGTTAGCCCGCGGCTGCTCCAAATGGCAGTTCAGAGGGAAGCCGCGGTTGTTCTGATATGCGCTAAGCGGAGCCATCTCGAGACCGTCCGAGCGGAGGCCATGCTCCTTTCCTGGAAAGTGCCAGCCAAGGGTTTGTTAACAGCTTGAGTTAAAATCCTGCTCTGAGCAGTCCCGATTGCCGTTTCATCCGACCCCATATCTGATGGCATTATACCTCAGTACCACGCAGGTTAACAAGTAGCGTACAAGAACAGCCTTGAGCATCGAGTTGCTCCCCAGTTGACCCTGACTCCTGAGGCTCGCTGTAATAGTTCACCGGCAGATGAGCCGCACAGGACACTGAGCGCCACGCCACAGTTTCCCACCAAATCCAAGTCTATCCCAACGCCAACAGTCCAACACAACTGCGAAGGAATTAGCGCGAACTCGTACTTGAGGAAATGTACGAGGTACCTGAGAGCGCCAATCAGTCCCTAATCCAAACAACCTCGCACATCAAACTCAGTGAAAGCTTCAATATTTGGTTTGTAAAACTGACGAGGTGCTTCGTACGGAGAACAAAACATTGAGCATTGAGACGCCCGCCTCCTCATCCGCTTAGGTTTGAGTCTTTTACCCGTGCCTTCATCTTCACCAACCCGCTTTGGTGCATGTCTCGACTGAAGAAATGTTTCCGTCTTCGGCCGAAGCCACCTCCAAGTTCGAGACTAAGACAAGTTCGCCTTTAGAGTGCCTCGTCGTGGGTACCTGCAGAACATCAGAAGCTCATTCATTGGTTCTTGGTGGTTACTCTCCGCTCCTCCCTCCACCTCCACGACCTCGATAGCGGTCGTCCGGAAGAATTAGTATGCTGCTAGAGTCGGTATTTAGCGAGGTGTATTTCCGGTTTGCCGTCTATTGGGGATCCTTTGTTGCGAGGGCTCCGCTGGTGCTCTGAGGTCGTATTTGACATCACAATTGGTGACCTCAACGGGCAGACTGATTTGTTCCTGAGCTCAAGTCTTGGTGGTTACCGCCCCCCACTTCTCGTCCTGCACTCTTGAAGACCCCCGCGGGAGTATCAAAAATAGTCGGGCGCATCTGGAACTGGCATCAGCAGCCGGCATATTCGGGAAACGGAAGTGATAGGTTGAACGACGAAATAGGCGCTTTGTAATTCATGGAGCTGATTTCACGGTGAGAAGTCTTCCTCCGAGGTGGTGACCGGCGAGTGGAAGGCCATTTTTCAAAAACTTCGCCTAAGAAACGACGATGGATTTACCAATTAACCCAACCCCGTTCGACAGCCCGACTCCATGTCTCATGAAGCCCATTATGTGTCCGGCTATGCGACATGCTAAATATTTCCAGACCAAAGGTTACAGGCGCATCTTGTGATATAGGAACGCTAGGAATGCCACGTTCGGTTGCCACGAGCGTCACCACCTTAACCCACCTCGGCGGCAGCGATCCTGCTTCCGGGTCGTCCAACTCGTCAAGCTCTGGACCACTAATTGAATCAAAACGTATCATATGCATTAACCGCTCTCCGGCCGTCCAGTCGAGCTGGTCACAGACTATGACCAGCCCTCGGTAGTAATTAAGCTCATGCTGATATGTGTCTACCAAGCCCGGGATCCGCGGCGCGTCCTGCGTAGACGATGGGGGGCGGATATTCTTCTCAACTGCTGCGATGTGCCGGTTGACATCACCACGGCTGGCCTTCTCGGCGTAGTAGTGCTCGATGCAGCCATCGTCCGGTGCACCCGGTAGGAAGAATAGATCTAAGCGGATCCGAGGCTCACTATCGTATGGACCTCCTTGCATCGCTGCTTCGTAGAGCGCCGCAGCATCGACTGCATCGCGGGAGATTTGCGGATGTGTGAAGTAAACGGGGGCTGTGTAGAGGAATGGGAGAGGGCGATCTTCGCGTCCTAGGAACACAATGCATGCAGGGTTTCCGGAGTGGTCAGTGAATCGGATTTGGTGATGCTTCATTTTTCTAATAATAGGCTTTGGTAGCTTGGTGATGTCTGCCATGGTGGGAAAATGATGGGTTTGTGAGGAATCGATGATCTCAGGTGTTTTGCGGTGGGATGAGTGGGTTCAAAGCCCAAAAGGGCATTTGTGCAGCTTGGCGGGCGTGATAGACAATGTGTGAATAACACAAGCAGCGGGGTATGAATGCGTCTGAGGGGATACAGACTAGGCATCCATTCGATCAATTGATGAGAGTTGAGCCATCTCTCGATCCTTTCTTAACAATTCATATATAACACTTTCTAGTCCACCCTAGTCGTTTATCGTTTTCAATCAAGTATTTCAGCATGGCAGTTCGAGAGGTCCAAGTCTTCAAGTTGGCGGTTGAATCCCAGTTCGCCGGGTTAAGTCGACGTGAAAAGCGATACGCCCACCATATGGCCCGGTATGACTGCTCTCACTAGCCGACATCATCCATCTAGATAGATTCCATAAAAAATCAACGGCTGACCCAGGATGTACTCCGCAGCGCAGCGTGGCATGGCGTAAGAATCTGCATGCGCCAGGTCTCGCCCGAATCCATTCCCATCTTCGACTTCATCCTCGAGCTGCATGCACATTGCGGCGGGGACTGGGATGCGTTCATTGACGATGATGTCTCCAAAGAGTCTCTCCACAAGTTCTTGACCTATGCGGCGATGTTCCTGTCTAATGTTGGGAACTATAGCGTATGTTGTCTCTCAAACTCCCGCTGATGCTTGAGATGTCTAAAGCGAGATATAGGGCTCTGGCGACCAAAAGTTTGTCCCTTCCGTGGATCCGGAACTCCTCCAGACACTCGCGTCTAAGTCGGACCGGCTTACCCGCCTTTACGAGGAGATCTCACAGCCCATGTTCGCCATCCCACCCTACGGACTCGGCTACCCCAGTGATACAGCCCAGAGCAACTACTATCCGGGCGGTGACCTCAGTGAAGAGGAAATATCAAGCATTTCCAAACTCCTTGAGCTAGAGGGCATCTACCCAGAGAACACAAGAATCTCCAAGCAAAGTGATTTGAACTATACCGTCCACCTCGCCTCGGTCCAGTCTAGCAAGCCTCGGTCCATTTCCCTGGATCCTGGAAGAACTGTCCAGATCGTTGCAGGTGACCACGCCACAGAGCTAGCCAGAATTTGCTCTGAGCTTTCTCTGGCTGCTACCTATGCCGCCAATGGTATTCAGAAAGATTTCCTCTCGGCTTATATTGACAGTTTCCAAACGGGCAGCCTGGACCAATACCGTGACTCGCTGAGGCTGTGGGTGAAAGACAAGGCACCGCGGGTCGAAAACATATTTGGCTTCGTGGAGCCATATCGCGACCCTTACGGTATACGGGCCGAGTTTGAGGGCCTCGTGGCTATTGCCGACGATGAGGAGACGAGACTTCTGGGGAAACTTGTCGATAATTCTGCCAAATTTATTCGACGGTTACCATGGGCCATGGGTGACACGAATGACGGAAAGGGCCCGTTTGAGAAAAGCCTCTTTGAGCCCCCTGGCTTCTCAAGCATCCACTGTTGGTTTAAGACTTTCTTCTTCTTCTCGAATAGGTGGAGTTTTGCTAATGACGGCCAGCGCTTGCTTATTGCTCGAGCATCATCTTTCCAGGAATCAACTTACCCAACGTTAGTGTGGACTACTCCTCTTCATCCCTGCGTGTATTGAAGCTGACTGGCTGGCTGAGCAGTATAACGATATCCGCCAAGAAACGGGCTTCAAGAATGTCATCATCTCTAACCGCATGAACGTCGAATCTCAGGCGCTACAATACCCCTTCATCCACCCTTCCGAAGTTGAGGTCTTCCGGAAGCACAAGTTCCCTGCGTATTACTGGTGGGTCGTTCTGCACGAGCTGCTCGGCCACGGCACCGGCCAAATGATGATCGAGGAATCGCCTGGCAAGTACAACTTTGACATCAACAACCCGCCTCTCAACCCTCTCACTGGGGAGCCAATCCATATTTGGTACAAGCCTGGGCAGACCTGGACGGGCCAATTCGCCGACCTTGCCACGACGGTGGATGAGTGCCGGGCGGAGCTTGTAGGGGCTTATTTGATGGATGATGGGGAATTGCTGGAGCTCTTCGGCTTCACGAACGAAAGCGAAATATTGGCTGAGGATTGTGAGTTGCACTTGATCTGAATGAGCGAGTAAGGCCGGCTGCTAACGCTTGAAGCAGTAACGTATAATACGTATCAGCAGTTAGGAGTAGATGGCTTGAGAGGACTGGCAAATTTCAACGTTGATACTGGAGTGTGTGGCCCTTTTTTTTCTTTTTTCTTTTTTTGTCGGCTTTCCTACCACTAAAATCTTGAAACGAAGCTAACTGATTAACCTCTTCCTGAAGACTTGGGGTCAAGCTCATAGTCGTGTAAGTCGCATCGTCCACCCTTTTGTTGCTCTGTCCCTAACACAGAAACCATAGGCGCACTTCGCAATCCTCAAATGTCTGCTTCGCGCAGGAGACGAATTCATGACAATCGTACACGATAAGCATACCCAAAGTCTTACTGTAAAGGTTAACAGGTCCAAGATCCTCTCGCACGGCAAGCTAGCGCTGGGCGAGATGCTTCTCCGACTCCACATGTACCGCTGCACCGCGGACGTGACGGCGTGCCGCACCTACTACGAAGGCCTTTCCGAGGTTAGCGGCGAGTATCTGGAGTGGCGAGATACTGTTTTGGCTAACAAGCCGCCGCCCCTCGTCTTCACTCATGCGAATACCTTCCTAGACGGAGATGAAGTGGTGCTCAGAGAGTATGAACCCACGGTTGAGGGGGTTATCCAGAGCTGGGCAGATAGAAAAGTCTGACGAGGAATGTGTCAAGCTCCCGCGTCCAATACATTCGTAGCTCATAATTAATTTACACGATCCCTTCCCGAGACCCTTTTTCATTTCCCGTCCAGAGGCGCGACATACTGAAGGATCTGGAAGACAGTCTGAATAAAGGAAAGTAAGAGCCCCAAGCTCCCAATGATGAGCACCGTCCAAAACGTCATCCAAGAGGCCGAGTCCCTCTTGTCCAACCACATCTCCTTTAAACTCCTTGGCTTCTTCTCCGCCGTGAATCCGAGAAGCTTCACCAACCGGCTCCTCAAATGGGGAAAATCCTCCGACAAGTCGTACTCGGCACTTTCGCCCCTCACGCTCCACCTCTTGGGCAATTTTTTCAGCCCGCAAAGGGAGGAGAGCAGCTCATCCTGACCCTCGGTGGGGACTCCCGCGAAGGGCTTGATCTGTTTAAGGAACAGCCGCCTCGACCTCTTGGACTGTCCGAAAAGCAGGCGATAGGAGAGTAATATCTCCTCCAGCAGCCCTGTGACGTCCTTTGGCGTACCCCATTTCATGCTCTTCTGCGACGACTCGAAGACACAGCTGTGGATCGGGGTCCGGTACGCTTCCTCCTCGCTGGAGAGGGGGTGCGAGATGTGCGCGAGGCAAAATGAGGGGTAGCGAAACAGGTAGAGGACCTTGGCAGACTTATCGAGTTCTAGGTGGCAACTGAGCGACATCGTCCAGGCGAAGCGGATCCCACAGAAGCGCGCGAGAAGGTATGCGTCCAGGTCCATCGGGGAGACGTTCTTGGATTGCTCGAACAGGCGCTGCTCGTCGGCGCCATCGAACGCGCAGTAATTGGCGAGCGGGAGGACCATACCGAAGTGGAGGAGAAGATTGGCGAGGTTGTGCTCGCGGGCGCGGACGGCGTGTTGGGTAAGGCAGAGGTGGGCTTCGCCGCGGTAGCCGCCGGTTTCGTCCTGAATAGTGAAGGTGTTGGTGTCGAGGCTTGTGGGGATGTCGGCGTAGAAGAGCATCGTGTGGAAGCCTAGGAGGGAAAAAACGAAGGCCTCGGCGGCAGAGAGCGCCGTGTAGTCGTTGGCGATGTCTAACAGGCCGGTCTCGACGAGGTGGGCGGTGATAGATCGGATGGACTTGGGACCCGGCGCTTGGATTTGCTCTCTTACCGAATCCCATATGGGGAAGAACTTGGCGTTCCAGAATTCATCTATTTTAGAGGAGTCACCGGCTATGACGGTCTCGAGGACTTGTTTGGATTCACAGCGTTCCAACTGGGTTTGGAGGCTGCTCCGAATCCACCATTCGTACCACGGCAGTTGTCTGAATCGCTCGTCCGCGGTCGTCGTTCTGCATGCTGTTGACGTTGTAATAGCCCTTGTTCTATGAGTTATAAGAGTTGCTTCTAAAGTATTATTCAGGAGTGTGCGTTAGCCAGCGAAATCTTCCGTTTTTGGTGGCTGGAGAGAGCCCCTTACCGGAGAATCGTCTTTTTATGTTTTCCATCCTGAACAAGGCGATGCGACTGGCACCTTACAGACTAGCGGCCACGGGGAAGGCTGTCAGGCTCGATAAAGTAGGTTGAAATAGACTCCCACCAGGAGAGGGCAGGCTGGGCTCGTTGCCATCCTCTTTTCTCAACGTCAAATGTAACAGGACTAGCCTGTCCTTATATCTCCCCGTATATCAGCCCTGCCAACTTCCCAAATATAAAAGCATGCGGCCACGCATCCATTCCCGCTCAAGTCGAAAGAGGATGGCGCCTAGGCTGTCCGCAGCACCAATCCCGCCTCGACTGGCTTTGAGTGGTGCTTCGCGAAGCGCCAGGAAGAATGAATCGATGCAAGCCCCGGATATTTATAGACGCTGCATGATTGGTGCTGCTTCTCCGGGTCGGGCCGTTTCGTCCTTGATTGGCCACATGGATGCAGCATCCCTGAGCGGGGAAAGCGACGCTCTCATCTAGGCGCTGATCAACTTCGTACGATGCTAGGTCTCGCTGCACGCTTAGCCTTGCATTAATTGCATCGATCGTTGAGAATGGAGGACGCCGAAACAGCGACGAAGTAAGTCCGCACACTATTCTTGTAACTTCGCCTGGCATTGACCCTGGCTACGGCTACCTTGTTCAAAACGATGTCGCTATACCGAAATCTTGTCCATATTTAACAAGGCTTACACGCACTTATTATGAGTAGGCTGGGGCGAAACCCAAGCCCATTGTGGAGCAGCGCCGTTGAGCGCTTCCGAGATGAACTTGAAGGACCCGAAGATTTGAAAGCCATCGGAAACATCCAGTCCCTCCAGGACCTCATCGACTCCTTCGCCTCCCTCCAATCCGCCGCACCGCGGAGGCAGCCTGGTGTCATCTCTCTCAACCGCCTGGCGCCAAAGCTCAAATTCGTCGACGACTTCTCTGCCGTTCTAGCACTCTGCTTCGGCGCGGACGCGACCCTCACGGCTACCGTATGGGGTAGCATTCGCCTCATCCTCTCCCATGCCTCGGCCGCGGCCGAGACGTTCCAGGATGTGCTCGACATGTTGGAGGAGCTCAGCCTGACGCTCCCCCGATTCCACAGGTATGAGAGCACGCTGCCGATGACCCGGTCGTTCCAGAGCGCACTAGTAGATGTGTACACCGAGGTCATTTGCTTCTACGCGCGGGCGATTCACTTCCTCCGGGAGAACCCGAATGCCATCTTGCGTAAGGTCGACTGGCAGTCCTTCAAGAATGACTTTTCACGCACGATTATGCGCATCCGGCGCATGTCCCCTGCCGTGGAGATCGAGGCTGACATGGCACGTATGGCCAAGGATGAGCTGAATTACAAGGAGGTGTTGGATCTCATGAACGCCATTAAAGTCGGCAAGGGGGCCGGGGCCGAGGATAAGGTGCGGTATAACAACATTCCCCACCCCATAAATTCCAAGTTTAGCGGTCGCGATGGTGTCTTGGAGAAGGTAGACGCTGCCATCGTAGACCCCGACGGGGGTTCGTCGTCGCTCAGGTCGCTCGCCCTGTTCGGCCTAGGTGGCGTGGGCAAGACGCAGATCGCGATCCAGTTTGCGTATCGGAACCTGGACAAGTTCGACGTCGTGCTCTGGGTTGCTGCCGACAATGCCATCTCGATAGGCCAGAGTCTTAAAACCGTCGCGGAAGGCCTGAACCTGTTTGGCGCTGATGACGATACGAAAGATGCCGCTGCTGCGGTATGGAAGGTCAAGAACTGGCTAAGCTCGACGAGTAAGTGCTTCGACTGAAAGAGAGAAGTTTTCCCGTACGCTAAATGAAAATCAAAAGAGTCTTCATGGCTACTTATATTCGACAATGCCGACGACGCGGCCACCCTGAGAACCGCCTGGCCTGGAACAACCCATGGCTCTATCCTAATAACGACGCGTGATTTCGGCGTCGCATCCAATTCCGCCGCCCAATACATCCAAGTCGGCGTCCTTGACAAGGAAGCCGGGAGCCAAATGCTACTTAGAGCCATCGGTGGCCCCGTCTCGCCGTCCCCGGAAGAGATCCAGGACGCCAGAGCCATCAGCCAGGCTCTCGGTGGCCTGCCCCTGGCGCTTACACAGATTGGCGGCTTCATCGCCCAGCGTAGGATGCGACTCAAGGACTTTCTGCCCCTGTACGAGCGCAATCGCCCTAGAATTGACGCCCGAAAGCCCGCAGGGGCCG
Source organism: Scedosporium boydii (assembly GCA_002221725.1). Taxonomy (NCBI): domain Eukaryota; kingdom Fungi; phylum Ascomycota; class Sordariomycetes; order Microascales; family Microascaceae; genus Scedosporium; species Scedosporium boydii. The sequence goes on from NJFT01000105.1 coordinate 82,613, forward strand.
ATTACGAGCATACGCTCAGCACGGTTTGGGACATGTCTTTTGTTAAGCTCTCTGAGGACTCGACGAGCTTGCTCAAAATTATGGCACTCCTTGAACCGGATGGTATATCGGAGGATATCTTATTACAGGGTGCCGAGGGTCTCGATGATTTCTCCTTCCTCACGGACGATATGGAGTAAGTCAAATTCCCACCATGGCACCTCTATAACGAAACGTCCCGTTGTCCTGACCTCTGTAAACTTGCTGCAGCCTTAGCGACGCAACCGAAGAACTCCTTAGGGTCGCGCTGATAGACCGAGTTGCCGAGGAGGCACTCCTCTCCATGCACCGTCTCGTCCAAACGGCTGCTATCAGACGCATTGAGAACGCCGATCGAGCCCGATACTTCGACGCCGTTGTGCACATGCTCTCATGGGGGTTTCCCGACCACGCGAGCGAGGATATCGGCCACCAGATTGCAACGTGGAGCCGCTGCGAAAAGTGTTTGCCTCATATTTACAACTTAACAACAGCTGCCAAGCAACACTCCCTGAAGCCTGGGAATCAGGAAAAATACGCAAACCTACTCCTGCGCTGTGCTTGGTTTGTCTTTTACTCTATCTTGCCGGTAGGCAGGGGTGCCCTGGCTGACGTTTGGTTTGCTGTTAGGTACTTGTATGAGCGGGAAATGTATGCCATCGCCCGTGGAATGGTCGAGCAAGCTATCTCTACCTTTTCCGACACTACAACACTCGAATACGCCAGCGCCATCGACCTCGGAGGCCTTTTAGATCTAGATCTAGCGCAGGCTGTCCGAGCCTTGCCTCCGTTTAAGCAGGCACTGGAGATCAGGAAGGCCAGGCTCGGGCCAGAGGATCCATTCATAGCTTACAGCCTTAACAACATCGCTCTCGCATACACCGAGATGGGCGAGCTCCAACTAGCTTACGAAGCACACGAGGAAGCCACCCGTCTGCGACTCGAGGCGAACAGTGACCGCGTGGAAAATTCGTACAGTAACTGGTCATGTCTGCTTCTACGCATGGGCAAGCCTGACGACGCCGAGGAGATGATGGCGCGGTGTCGCTCGCTAAAGGGCCTGACGGACGAGGCGTTTTTGGCGACGGGGAACCCGCGCTATTCGGGGAACATGGTGGTGTTGTCTAGGATTCGGCTCAAACAGGGACGGACGAAGGATGCACTGAGGCTGGCTACCAAGGCGCTGTCGTTCCGAAGGAAGCTGTTGGGGAATCGGCTGAAGACGTGTGATTCGATGTATGATGTGGCTTGCATGCTCCTTCAAGAGGGCCACTCCAGCACCGCGATGTGGGTTTCTGCCTTTCTTTTATACGAACATACAAAACGGCCAGATTCTTCATTTTACTGACTCGAACAGGGAGCTTCTGGAGGAATTGGTCTCGATCTCGGAGACTTTTGTAGAGGGCGGGGGCCAGCGTGCAAGGGCACTTTTCAAGCTCTCACAGATCCATGAGGAGAGGGGCAGGGAAGAAGAAAGTAAAGATTGTAGGGAGAGGGCGACTGCGTTGAGAGACAAGGTTAATCCCGGCCTGAAGGGTGCACCTGTTGAAGAAGCCGAGTTTTCGAAGCTCTGCCCGTGGATGTTATGGTAGACTTAGTCTCTTCAAGAACACCCTGATATTAACTCGCCCGGTCTGACAAGGCGCTTAATCCTTCTCATCTGCCATTAAGAGCCGTCCTTTCTTTGCATTCTTACACTGGAAGGATGGTGACCTGGGCTGTTGTCGCACCTGAGTTATACTCTAGAACCCCGCTGCAAATTGTGATGACGTTGGCGCTTTCCGAGGTCCAGAGTCTTGAAATATGTGTCCAGAAGTTCAAGGTCGGAAATGGGATGCCAGGCTCATGATGCTGCCTCCATACAGCCTCTGACAGGCCCTTTGAGCGACCGGCTACACATTGTACAAGTATTGAGCGATTTGCCAGGGAATCAGAGAATGCCAGACTTGCCCGACTTGCCCGACATCAGCCACATCTGATGCGCCACATCACGTGAGTTTAGCGATTACAGACGAGGCTCGAGCTTGTGCTCTTTCACCAGCTCTGATTGGCCCGCCGCAGAGGTGCTATGAAATCCGCCATTGATTGTTGCTCCAAGGCAGCCTTAGCACACGACAACAGCTAACGTTGACCTCCATCACGATTCGCCTTCTCAATCAGCCCCGAACCACGTCCCATCAATCTCCTTCCAAAGCACGACCACCACCCAGTCCTCAGATACCGCCGAAATCTCCAATCCGTCCGTTTATCCATGGTGACGTCTCCCCACTGAAATCCCAAACGTCAGCCTCCACTCAACATCCCCACCATGCCTGCGACAACGGCCGAAACCCTCTCCATCGTCACCCGCAGCGTCTCCGTAGCGCCTCTCGTTCTCCTTTCCGCAGTTGACCACTACAACCGCACAGTAGTTAAGGGCTCCAAGAGGCGGGTTGTTGGTGTGCTCCTAGGACAGAATGATGGAAAGAACGTGAGGGTTTCCAACAGCTTTGCTGGTATGTTTCCCACGCTGTCTCTCTGCCTCGTTCTTGTTGAAACTTGAGAATGCCGCTAGAGTAACGACGTATAGCTAACTCTCCATCCCGCCAATAGTACCATTCGAAGAAGACGACAAGGACCCATCCGTGTGGTTCCTCGACCACAACTACGTCGAGAACATGAACGATATGTTCAAGAAGATCAACGCCCGCGAAAAGTTAATAGGATGGTATCACTCCGGTCCCAAGCTCCGCGCATCCGATCTCGAAATCAACGAGCTTCTCAAGCGATACACGCCGAACCCCTTGCTTGTCATCATCGACGTGCAACCCAAGGAGGCCGGTGTCCCCACGGATGCCTACTTTGCCATCGAGGAGATTAAGGATGTAAGAATTACAACTTTGCGCTCTTGCGTTTTTCCGTCTGCGTTTTAGGCGTCGCAACTGACTATGAAAATAACAAACACAGGACGGAACAACTACCTCGAGGACCTTTGTCCACACCCCTTCTGTCATTGAGGCTGAAGAAGCCGAAGAAATCGGCGTCGAGCACCTCCTACGAGACATCCGAGACGTCGCCGCCGGTACCTTGTCCACCCGCATAACCAACCAGCTCCAGTCCCTCCAGGGCCTACATGTCCGCCTCCGCGAGATCGGCGCCTACCTGCAAAAGGTCCTCGACAAGGAGCTCCCTATCAACCACGCCATCCTCGGCAACTTGCAGGATGTTTTCAACCTGCTGCCCAACCTGACGGCTCCCAAGGGCGACGGCAAGTCGGGCGTCAGCGAGCTGTCGCACGCCATGGGCATCAAGACCAACGACCAGCTCATGTCCATTTACCTCAGCAGCTTGATCAGGGCCATCACTGCCTTCCACGACTTGATCGAGAACAAGATACAGAACAAACAACATAACGAGGAAAAGGAGAAGGAGAAGGAGCCGACTGAGGAGAAGGCGAAGAACAAGGAGGGGAAGGAGGCCAAGGGAAAGGAAGGCAGTGATAAGGAGAAAGAAAAGGAGAAGGAAAAGAGGAAGTGAGGAGATGAGTGAGTGAGGGTGGAGTGTTCGTCGATTGGAGCGGGCTCGATTACCAATAAATGTATAGACGAAGCCGAAAACGTCGAGGACGAAAGGGGACCGGTTAGAGGGGGGACGGTACTTGCCATAGATTTATCTAGTTTGGCAGTGTATTTAATATTGCCGGGCTCTAGCCCGACTTTGCAGGTTTGCTCACTGTTGTTCTGCTGTACTTCTTGACGTCAACACTATCGCCGAGTTTCCATGAGTTTTGTTGTGGATCATGACCCTGGAAGCTTTACATCCTGTTGAAGCGGCGACGCATACCAGCAATAAGCCCGTATAGCTCAGTGGTAGAGCGCATCACTAGTACGAGCTAGTGAAATGATGAGGTCCCTGGTTCGATCCCAGGTGTGGGCAATTTTTTTCGTCCTCATCCTCTTCTTTTTTTGGGGATTGGACTTTTTGCAATGCCGCCAAGAAATAATATTATTGTGGATTGGGAGAGGATCGGGTCTGTTTGTCCATCGTGTCCTGAGTAACACACGCTGTGAGATGGGATGAGCTACTACAAATCAGTGAATACATGGAAAATTGATACCGACGCCAAGATGACCCTTCTTAAGACAATTAGAAGAGGAAGAAACCGCCTCTACAGCTCAGCGACCAAGCCCGCCATTTCCTCCTTCGTAACCACTCTCCCGGGCGCATATCTCCCAAGAACCGTCCCCCACCTCTCCACAAGTACAGAAGCAAGAAGGTGCTTACAGCACGGAACATTACCACCTCGTGGCGGTAGCCCATCAAGGCTCAAGCCGCCAAATTCCCACTCCGAGCCCCTTCCGTCATGACCAGACACCTGCTCAGCAAGGTCCGGGGTATTCAGCGGAGCCGCAGCTGTTCTCGGGGGAAATGCGTCAAAGGTGAAGGCGGGACAGGTACATGACCACGAAGTGAGTAGAACAAGATAGTATTTCGATTCAGGCGCTCTTCTTCGCATTGTCGATGTGATGGAGCGGACGATGTACGTCCCTCCTATTTCCGGTTTCGTAGTTTCCTCCCGGCGTTTTTGATTCTCCTCCACGACTTGGTCTGTAGATTGTCGCGTCCTGGCATCTTGGACGAAAATCCGTGTGACGAGGCTGCGGTCGAGAAGATCGAGTGCTGGGAGTACGAGTGTGGGGAATAGCACGTGGAGTGTCGATATGAGCCCTTTACCTTCGGGTGAGACGTCCTGGAGTGGGTTGCCTGGCTGGGATGGTTGGTCTTGGGCCGACGGCGGAGAGGGGTGAGTTGTGGAGACGGGGGTTTCCGTGAGAGTAGAGAGCAGAGTCGTGAGGAAGGTGCGTGGGGAGGGGAGGGATGGAGGGTTTTGTGGCATTGATGGCTTTCGATCTTGAGTTTGGGCAGATTCGAGGTCGAAGGATGAGTTGTGGTAAAGATTTGATGAGGTGAGCTTAGGTGGCGGCTGTGGTCGTGAATTGGAGCAATAAGTCGATCAACTCCCATATCTCTTTTTTGTCCTCCATTTGACGTTTAATTCTGTAAGAATTTTGGATGGGGTTCTGAACTTAATTTCCAACGGACTTGCCCACGGTATTGCTCATATCATGGACTCAATTCCGAGCAACGGACATCGTAGTTTAGTTCCATACTACATTCATATATTATACATGTCATATATCTTTCTATATGAGTTACATTCAAGGTTCCGGACCTCTTTTTTTTTTTTTTCCTTCACTTTTGTCTAAACCCACTCCTTAGGATTCTTCAAAACATCCAACAACTCCTGCTCCGGAGTGTCAGGCTCAGGCGAATGCATATACTTCCACGACGCCGTCACAGGCAAACTCATCAAGATGCTCTCCACTCTCGACCCGGGCGTGTTCAGCCCGAACTGCGTCCCGCGATCGTGCACGAGGTTAAACTCGACGTAGCGGCCCCTGCGAATCTGCTGCCACTCCTTCTGGGCCTCGGTGAAAGGCATATCCTTGCGCCTCTTCATGATGGGGATGTACGAGGGCAGGAAGGACTTGAGGGCGTCCTGGATGAAAGCGAACGTCTTCTCGGCGCTCGCCTCGGACTCGTCGAGGTCGTCGAAGAAGATGCCGCCGATGCCGCGGCCCTCGCCGCGGTGCTTGATGTAGAAGTACTCGTCGCACCACTTCTTGAAGCGCGCGTAGTAGGTCTTGTCGTGCTTGTCACACACGTCCTTGATAGTCTGGTGGAAGTGCACGCAATCCTCCTCGAACAGGTAGCTAGGCGTCAAGTCCTCGCCGCCGCCGAACCACCAGGCCTGGCTCGTGCCGTCCTCACGACACGTCTCGAAATACCGGTAGTTCAGATGCACCGTCGGCGCCATGGGGTTCTTGGGATGAATGACCATGCTCAGCCCCGCGGCGAAGAAGTCGAGCGACTCGGCGTCCGCGGCAATGGACTTGTGGCTGGAGTGCATCGACGCGATGGCCGCCTTGGGCAGGGTTCCGTAGACGACGCTGACGGCCACGCCACCCTTCTCGAAGACGTTTCCGTCTTGGATGACGCAAGTGATGCCGCCGCCGCCGCCGGGACGCTTCCATTCGTCGGTGCGGAACTTTTGGCCGTCGAGCTCTTCGAGGCCGGCGACTATGACTTTCTGTTGCTCTTTGATGAACTTCTCCATGCGGAGGCGCATGGGCGAAGACTCGTCGATGACTTGGTTCGCCTTGGTTTCGTCATCTCGCTCGGCGAGCTTGAGCTTCTTGACGTCGAGTTTCGTGGCTTCTTGGGTCGCCTGATTAAGACAAAGACAAATGCGGGTTAGGACACAACATCAGTAAAGCAATTGGCCCCAATTGGAGCTTGTGAACGGGCCGGGGACCTGTAGAATTGCTACCTACCATTGTGAAAGCAATTGCGGCAGTAGAGACCGCGACTCCAGCACCAATGGTAGCTAGCAAAGACGGATTGTTCGTGGAGGAACTCGGCGACCTCGGGTTGATCGTCGAGAAGGGTCTGCGGGGGGTTGTTACACTACGCGTCGCACAAGGCCTGAGCTGGCGGCTTGGAAGCTTCCAAATCAATTGGCGTTGAGAGAGCATCGAACGCGAAACACGGTATTTAAATGGAATTTCCCCTCCGCTTCAGAGAGCTCCAGAAGGGTTCGACTGCAGAGGTTCCAATGGGCGGTGGGGGGGAGATCGAACGATGTCGCCACTAGAGGCAGGTGTCCATCGGGCCACTTTTGGCTGCAAATTTTCGTGGCTTACTTGTTGGGGTGAGGACGATCTTCCGCGGAGCGCGCCGACTTTTGTCTTGTGAGAATTGTCAGGAGACAAAATATGGCGGATGGATTCGATGTCTTTTTGTTTCTTGCAGCGGCTGAGAACTGTTCCTGGATTTCAGAGCGAAGAGGGGGTGATTCTCTGGCCTCTGCTCTTTTTTGTTTGGCTTAACTTCAATTGACTACAGCAAGTAAAAGACTGCTTCCGATTTGCCAAGCTTCGACCCCGCCAAACGGCCCCTCCACGGCATCCATCTGGAGACCGGAGACCAAACAGACGAATTGAACTCTTGGGACCCCAATATCAACGACAATTAACTTGATTACTTTAAAAGATAGACCCAGGGTTCCTTTTGATTCTGCACTAACTGCGTGGAATGGGTATGAGTGATTGGAAAACTCTTTCGAGCGTCAGGCTCTCTCATCAAATTCATGTCGATCGGCTGTCCCTCGACCCAATAGCAGTTCCGACAACCAGGCCACTTTCTAGCACCGTCCCTTGAAGGTGCCGTCATACTTCGGACTTGCATTTAGGTTGCAAATAATAACATGTCTTGCAGGCACCGAGGCAGGAACCTTGGAGCTGAGCAAGGTGGAATCACGTGACATAACCACAGGTCCTCGAACTTGCAAAGAGCCAAGAAGATTTTTAAATGTTCGGGTTATGTGCCTGGCATGACAACTTAAGCCTTGGGGTTGACAAATGCGGCAGGTGCTGTTGGATAACACCGGATTCGGTCACGAGCGAGACCCAGGTAGGCTGTGCTCAGAGTCTGAAGTGGCGAGTCATAGGCAATCATTCTGTGAGTTTCGCACGTTTCAGGAAAGACCCGGTCACCATTTAATCTCTACGGCTCTCAGAATAGTCATTCTTCTGGATACAGCTCAAGCCAAGGAGTCACCTGGACAAGGCTCAAGATTCCGCCCGCTTCCAGCACTGGATAGATTTGATACCAGCACCAGCTTGGTCTTCCCGTGCCCCCAAACCCGACTACCCAATCCGTCACACCGAAGCGGATGGAACACATGTATGACTAACAAGGATGGCGTATCCTAGTCGAAGTGCGATTTGACTTGCTCTGCCCCTCATTGCACTTGCCAATAGAAGTCACTCCTCTGTCACACTTCCCCTCCTGCTGCCTATTATCAGTAATCTCCTGCCCAGTGCGAGGATACAATTCTACAACTGACTGAAGCTGTGCCAGGCCGCCAGCGCTGGCGACACAAGCTCAAGCATGCTGGCCTAGTCGTAGAATACCATAGAAGTACCCTCAAAGTACCGAGGCACTCCAGTCATATCCTAGACAAGCCTGACCTGCCTTTGTACACCTTCTGTCATCGACCTTGAGTCTACCATTATTATCACTGTGCTGCAAGCTCCAGTTGTGCCTGCTGCCTGCTTCCTCCAAAGGTACGTAAGTGTGACTTCATGTTCCTGCCTCAGCTTGCTTGGCTGCCCCTCAAAGCCATTTCCCTTTACTTCGTATTCCTACCCATTTCCACTTCTGCAACCTTCGCCTTACCCACTACTTTCCCACTGACATCACCAAACCTGTTCCTGCGCAATCCATCATCAACCTAACCCCCCTTTCACCCATCTTACTACTTCAGGTGCCTGCTCCTCTCTCAACAGTTCACACAACGAACTTCAACTCATCAGCTTCACGAAAGACAGAAATAAAACATTTAGAATCATCCACCGATACCACATCCAAAATGCGATCCAAGTTCAAGGACGAGCACCCCTTCGAGAAGCGAAAGGCTGAGGCCGAGCGCATCCGACAGAAGTATGCCGACCGCATTCCGGTACGTTTTTTCACCCTTCATTTTAATTCTCTCTCTTGTCTTGGAACCGCGCTCTCGCGGTTTCGACATTCTTGTCCATGCCCTCATCTTGCCCCTCATCTTCCATGGAGTCATTCACGAAAATAGGGCGGGAGGCGGTCTGGGAAGGCTCGGAAGCGCCCATCAGGCTGCCTCACCGCTCTCCCGCGCTCAGCACTATCCACCACGACACGCATCAAAAAATTAACCACGGAAATTTTGTTAACGACGGATGGTGTTTCTAGGTCATTTGCGAAAAGGTCGAGAAGAGTGACATCGCTACGATCGACAAGAAGAAGTATCTCGTCCCCGCCGATCTCACCGTAGGCCAGTTCGTCTACGTGATCAGGAAGCGCATCAAGCTCTCGCCCGAGAAGGCCATCTTCATCTTCGTCGATGAGGTACTGCCTCCCACAGCTGCTCTCATGAGCAGCATCTACGCCGAACACAAGGATGAGGACGGGTACGTAATAACCACATTTCCTGCCGCGTCATATATTGCTCAAGATCCCCCCGCTAACATGGTAATGCCGGTAATAGTTTCCTCTATATCACGTACTCTGGCGAGAACACCTTTGGCGATTTCGAGACGGCTTAGGCGAAATGTGGTTCTTTCTTTTTTTACACGAGAATTTCCTCTGGTTTCGGCGTTTTCGGATTATGATGACTATGCGGAATACAAACACACAAGGCTGCCTAGGCTCTTGACCGGTTTTGATCTGCTAGCTTCAGATGTTTTGGACGAAGCAAATGACCTCCGGGAGTGGCAACTGAGGAGCGGCTTTGTGTGTATTCAATCAAAGATGATTTCCTAGTCCCTTTGTCTGTTCTTTCCATTGAGGGATGTTACATTTTTAGGTTTGTCCTGCTATTGCGTTCTTTGACTGCTTTGTGAAATCTGGGAAAGCTGTAGGTTGAGTTATACATTCCCTCCTTCTGTTGAGCACCATAGATGCCTTGGGGTTGAAGATATCAATGCTGGTGGTAACTCTTGCTCTACCCATTAATGATCACATCGTATTCGGCATAACCCAGATTCAGCGAGTGATGAGCTGGCAGTCAGTCTTAGTCTTGTTTGTTTGTACTTTGGGTGCTGAGACTTGAAATGCAGTTGTTGTTCTTTATTCTGTTCCATCTTCAGTGAAGTATCGATCCCATACCCTGCATCCAAGTTGATCAGAAGCAGCTCGCTTTGCTTGGGAGCTAGGTTGAGGAGCAAGAGTTCAACTACATCATTCCTCCCCAAGTTTCCATCTCCATATCACAGAGATCAACAGACATAACAGATGGTTTAAGGAATGAATATATTATATACTATGCAAAATCCCGAATCGCCTCATAAAAAGGAGGGAGTCTCTAATTAAGTCATTAAGGAAAGTTAAGAATCCCCCATACATTTCCATTGGGGGTTAAAAGGCAACATGATGAAACCCAAAAGAGAATCTTCTCTTTTTGAAGAAAAAAAGGCCCATCCCGAAGTCGTAAAAGTTGAGAAAAGGAAAGTTTCGTTAAACCGAGTTCCGCGTTCAATGTGTCGAAAGTAGATCTAATGGACCGATACTTTGTTCATGCCGAAAGGGATAACCGCGTCGTTTATCAAGGGGAGAGAGAGGAAGAAAGAGAGGAGATAGAAGGGAGGAGAGAGATCGATTAGATGCAGTAAGGGGACTGGTTGACCTCGTTGAAGTAGCAGGTGGTCTTGGGGGGGCAGTCACCGCCGTACTGAGATGATATCCCGTGTTAGTTGTCTGTCTCACCTCGGGGTAGGAAAGAAAAACTAGGAGAGGGAAGGGGGCAAGAGAGGATGGGAAGGGTATGTCTTACCTGCCAGACACCCTGGGTATCACAGATCTGCCAGCCTGGAGCACCGGATTGGCTGTTCTTGGCACAAGCGTAGGTGGCAGGCTTGCACTTGGCGGGAGGGGAGAGAGGGTTGGCGAGGGCAAGAGCCGCGAAGGTGGAGAGGACGATGGTCTTGAAGTACATCTTGGAGGTGGGTATTGAAAGACTGGAAGGTCCTTGGGAGGTTTGTTTGGAAGTGAGTGTTTGTGAGTTACTTGTCTTGAGAGAGTGGATTGTTGGTTGTGATGAGGAAAGAAGGAATAGGACGTTTGAAGGGGGAAGAGGAGGGTGGTTTATATAGACATTCAAGGAACGAGGAAAGGACATGAAGCGGAATGACGCTGAAGAGGTGATGAGAGCCATTGGGCTAGATGCGGAAGGGTGAGCTAGCTGGCTCGGATACGGCATCCAGAGACGTCATGGCCGAGGGAGATGTGGATGGACTTGCATGGCGATGCAGCTTGGCTACCTCGTGTATGTCGCCCGGTCTGCGGCTTTCTTCAACCATGTCCCCGCCTCAAGCTTAGCTTCTCCTTTTTAGGCCCGATCTTGCGGGGAGGGGGCAGAGGGCGTCGTCTAAGCCGAGAGGGCGGGTTTACATCTGACCGTTGTTGATCCACCCGGTACGGGGATACGGGCTAGACGAGCACGAAGATCATGAGGAGGAGGGGGTGTGTTGTTCTTGGGTCTGCTTCCAATACGGGGAAGCGCACGGGTATTCTGTTCCATTGAATCGAAGGGGGGTTAGCCGACGTTGCAATGGAAGGAAACTTTTGTTTTCCGTTGAACGAGGTGCTCTAAACTAACATGGATGCTGGATCTAGGTAGCTCTAGGCCATGGGGCGGGAAACGGGGACTCCAATTGTATGGGGTGACTAGCTGTGGCGGCTTGTACCATACGGAGTATTTTTGGGCGGACCCTGGATCTCGAGACTGTAACGGAACAGGTAGAAGATTTCCCTTGGACATCTCCTGGGTATGGGATCATAACGGATCTACAAGCTTACAGTATTGGGTCATGCTCTCATGACGGGGCGTCTCAGCCGTCCTTATTTTTAAAGATGGCGGGTAATGAGAACCAGAGACGCCAGAAAGGAGAGTTTGCAAAAAGGCTCCTCACCGTGATCTTAGTCCTGAGCATATAGGCCATATAACCAATAAGCTATAGACCGTATAATGTCCCAACTGGGCGCAGGCCCTCAGGCTGGGAAGGAATTTAGAAACCCGAACAAATCGAAAGTACTCAGTAGTCCATTGCGGGGATCTCGCTACCTGCTCACCGGATCGTTCGTATGAAATAGCTCCACTACAACACGACACGAAACGACAGAGTATCCGCTAGCTACCCAGCTTATGAACGCCGATCACTAACGAAAGCGAAGTGAGGCATTTCCTTTTTCTCTCATCTCAGCTCCTAGCCCAAAGCTAAGAAAGTGGACATAAGACGGCAAGATTCCCCGAGTGGAAGGGGGGGCATGCAGCCTTGGAAGGCAATGGGCCCGGCCAAGAAACTTGGATGGGTGGTGGCGTGTGTGCGGAGTAGCGAGACATTCGGGGACGGCAAAAAGAAAAGAGAGAGGGAAGAAAAAAGCATGTTATTTCTTGCACTTTTGTTGTTTTGGTCTTCCACTTTTATGCCCGGTTTTGGTCATGGTATCTAGTGTCGACCTATCGTCGTTTCTGGCGATGAGTTTCGGTTCTGATATTTGGGGCTTGTGATGGGTTTAAGGTTCGGCACTCGGAACCTTTTGAAGGACCGGATGGGACGCCACGGCTGAAGAACGAGGCAAATGGGCTAAAAGCGGATTGACGCAAGGAGTGGGAAAAAAGTACGGACCAGACTAGTGTAAAGAAAGGAAGAGAAACAAATAAGGGAGAGTTGAGTGAATAGTAATCGTCCGGTGCTCGTACTTTCCCGAGAATAGTAATCGTCTTACTGCCCAAAGCTTCTTTCAAGGGTCTTGACAACGTCATGATGGAGGGGAGGTGTGGAACCGAGGCTTGGCCTGGTGAGGGGAATGAGAAGGGTGTGGGAATACGCCTACGCCTTGCTGGGGATGATGATGGTGATGATGGTGATGATGATGACGATGATGTTGGAAAATTAATATACCAAATGAGATGGATTCTGAGTGAGCATCGCTCCACCACGACAGCAATGCCAGAATGGCCCATCCAATGATGGCCGAGATGGTTCGAATCTGAGATCAGATGTCTACGAGGCAGGACGAAAGATGAGAAGCACCTGGAAGGGTAGACGTTCGTGGACTTCGTAGAGGGAGGTTGGATGTTGAACGTTGAGCTGGCGTGTTGCCAAAAATAGAACCATGCGCTCTCTCTCTCTTCTGATCCCGGTCACCTTCTTTTCCCTCCCTTCGTATCACAGACCAAGCCCATGCCAGTTCAGTCTCTAGCGTCGATGGTCGGGCCCCAGACGGGCTAGACCGATCATCACTCCACAAAGAGAACACTTCGGAACCACGAAGCGCGGAAAGAAAAAACACGGTGCGTGCGTCTGTTCCTCCGATTTGCTCCCAGTGCTTCATCAGGCCAGGGATGGGGACGGGGCAAAAGAATGGGAATGCAATAATGTTGTGTGGGAACATGAAGGGCAAAGAATACGAGGCGGGACCCGATGACCCGTGACCGGGCAGAAGCCAATGCGGGATGCTCTGCGCTGGCCTGATAGGTTCGAGGTTGTGGTCGTCGATTGGATTGGTCTGTTCATGTCTCTCCTGCGCTTGTTATGACTTCATGCTCGCTGTCTTTCGCAGGGTGCGTGATGTCGGTGGAAGCGATGTCGGGCCATGCGGGGATGCAGAACGGAGAATAATCAGACGAAGGTGACGAGGGGCGTGAATTGGGAGCCGAGAGATCGCCGTCGTTGATCGCAGATCAGATGTGTGTGTTGATCTTTCAGGCCAGCCATTTTTCACCGATTTTATTACGAAGGTAAATGTTTGCAACAATTGAGATCTATTATCGCCCAAACTGTCCAACAATCCAAGAACCCAGCCGCGGATAGAGCTGGCTGATGGAAAGAAATCTCCCTTCCCCAACCGAAGGAAAAAAGGAGAACAAGAAATACTGAAAAAAGAAGAAAACAGATTGATCAAGAGACATAGGTCCTCGACGTGCCAGAAGACATCTCACTCCCAAGCCCACTATCCAAACTCCGCTCCCTCCTCCCTGTCCTCCCCCAAACATCCTCCTCATCCCACTTACCCCCAGCCCTCGCCATGTTCTCAAGCCTCTCATTCTCCTCCTCAAGCCTCATGTTCAACATCTCCTGAACCGCCGTCTCCATCCCCTCTCTGTTCCGCGCCAGGCTCCCCAGCCCCAGCCCAATCCCATGCCCATGGTCGCGCCGTTCGTCCTTGACCCTCAACTCGTCATTCAACCGCCGAACCACCCAGGCGATGTGCACCCCACAGCACGGGGAATGATCCTCCCTAACCCTCGGACATCCCTCGATAGGACACGCGTGCTTAGCCTCGCAGTACGCGACGAAGGGGGAAGCCCGTGGAAGACGGCAGGTAGGGGAAGCGCATTCGTGGGACGCACAGTATTGCGCTTCCGGGTCGATGAGGGGGTCAAGGGTGCGTGGGGAGGGACAGTTTTCGCGGATGCAGGAGTGGATTGCGCAGAGGGGGCTGTTGGGTTTCGTGGGATGGGGGCAAGGGGGTAGGCAGGAGTGGGAGGTGCAGAATTTGGAGGTGGCATCTTGGGGCAGGGAGGTTTGGTTGGTGCAGGTGGTGAGCGTGCAGGTGTCTGTTGACGAAGAGAAAAAAGGTTAGTGTCTTTTCTTTCCTTCTTTGTCGCGAGGAGACGTAGTGGTTATTGGACATACGAGACTTGCAAAAGAGGCTTTTCTTGGTCGAGTGGCGAGGTTTCTGGCAGGGTAGATATCCGCATTTGTGCTTCTCGCAGAACGGAGCTTCGCCTGTCGTTTTCACATCGCAGTCATCGACGAGACACTTCCTAGGCATGTCTTCCCACTCTTCAGTACATTTCTCTTCCAGATTAACTGGGCAGGGGGGCTCGGGAGGGCACTCACGGATAGGGCATAGGTCCAGCATCGCCTTCTCGCCCTTTCCCTCTGGCACCGCGAACGCCAACTTCCCACCCTTGCAACCCGCAACCTTACATGTCTTGTGATTCTTGCACCATCCCCCGCCATAGATGACGCCGTCGCATTCAGTTTCAAGACAGCTGTGAGAGGGGCAATACACGCCGTTGTCGGAAGAGGGGTTTCCGCAGTCGGGGATGAGGCATCGCGGAGTGTGCGTGTCGCACATCTTTGAACCGGGGGAGCGTTTCTTCTCGCAGGGGCGTAGGTAGCACGTATCTGCTTTCCCAAAAATCTAGTGTTAGTTGTGTACGATCTGGATGGGATGGCGCATTTTCCCGGGTTGGTGTAGAGTCGTGGGGAAGCCGGGAGGAACTTGCGTTTGGTGCAGTATTGGTAGTACGGGTTGCTATCTCCGCATATCCTAGGTTTCGAGCAGCCCTCGGCATGACACCGCCGGTCTATCATCTCGTTTAGAAGAAAACAAATGGTGCTAACAATATCAAAAAGAAGAACACAATTTCGACCTACGATCATCGCAGTAACGCCCGGCGCCAGCGTCTTTGGGCGTGGGGCACATACCATCCCCGAGACGTTGTCGACAAGCATCTGCGTTTCCTGTTAACGCATACCAAATTTTCGTAGAGCGTGAAGCGGAATGGGCGGGATTGAACTTACGGTCGCTGCAGTAGTACGAGAGAAGAGTGGTTCCCGGAGACTTGGTGTCGCATTTCAACGCGCGTCTGTTGCAGCCCTTGAGCATGCAGGTGGGACGGGGAGGGCTGGGTGCTGGAGCACGACGACGGCAACCGAAGACCATCTCGGAGATGATTGGAAATGGTACACAGATTGGCGAAATGGGACTGACCGTTGTAAGAGTACGTGGATCTTCTTGAGCGACGAATGCTGGGCCATATTGAAAAGTTGGGGACTTGTGTTGAGAGATCCAAGTTACTAGATATATCTGAGTTCAACAAAGAGCAAGAATAAATTCCCAGAAGCCACCATCACGAACGCCAACTCCTGGTTTCTCTCTCCTCTCTTCGGAGAGCCCGACGCCCTCCACCTTCTATGACAATACACCTAAAACACTCATGTCTCTTCATCTTCAATCGCCACAAATAGGCTTCTGCGACGCCATGTCTCATTGTTTCCAGATGACCAGACAAGGAAAACGCACGGCAACTCACAGGGACAACCAGGCCGCCTTGCAGACAGGGGATGTAGGCAGTTGTTTCAAACGACAGTTTCTAAGTTAATGGACTAATCTGTCAAAGAAAGGTATCAAGAGGGCGAGGTAGATGGAGCGGGTCAGGCGATGGAAGTGCAAAACATGCTTGCTTGCATGGGGCCTGACCTGTTAGAGGGAGGAGAAAGACTGGTGGTACACCTTCTCCGCCCTCTTACTCTTTATTGATCTTTCCGCTGTTTCTTTCTGAGCGATATGAACATGTTTTAGGAGGACTGGAAAGGCCGGTGTCTCCCGGATTTTGAATGGGTTGGTCAGATGGAGCTCGAACAAAGGGCTCAATAATAGCCCAACTCCTCTTTCAATGGACATCAGGCAGCGCGTTTTGATCCGGCAAGCAAGTCCGAAAGAAGTTTCATGTTTCACAATATCGGCTCTATAAAATATATCTATGCATCATAGTCAAGCTTCGTCCCTCACTCTGCAGAACTAGGCAGATGCACGATGCCTACGGTCTCTCAATCAAAGAAAATGCAAGGAGAGCATACTTGAATTTGATGATGATGGAAACAAAAGGGAGAAAAAAAAAAGCCAAAAGAGCGTGATTGCACTCCTGGATTGGACGATAAAAACGAGCTATTCAGCGCCGTAGCGGTGAGTTTTGGCTTGAGCCACTCGTAAGTCCCGTGGAGACGGCGTTTGGTGTGTTGCTTCATCGTGGGATTTCTGGGGTGCAGTTCCGAAGGTATTTCGAGGCACAACCTATCCAAGCGCAATGCCGTCTACCTGTGTATTATGCCTGAAGTCCCTAGTTATCGAGATGAGGGAGAGTAATCTCTATATCAAGGCCAAGGCTCCGTCTGACGTAGAGGTTTGGGACTACTTGAACGATAGAAATAGGCTCAGACAGTTGGGGTCGATTCTGTAACGCTTGAAGGAAGAAACAATCGTGGGTGTATCTGCGCAGGAGACTTCGATCCGCGTTTCTCCCGTCTCGTGTTAAGCTTCGCGACAAGCCGACTCGATGTTAACAGTAGCTGCGATTGATGAGGGGAAGAGATCGTCCGAGAAACTAAACGAGGAGAGGAGTCGAGAAAGCTTAACTTGAGCTCTTGTCCAATCGTACACAGCAGCGCGGTTAGGGCTGAAACGGGCGCTTAGGGCCTGCCAAGACAGCATCGGCAGGTAGTTTCTCAGCGCCCGTCCATTTTTCAACATCTTTTGCTCTTGCAATGATTAGATTCTGGAATAATCGCGAAGAAACTTGGACGCAGGAGATCGCCCCAAGCAGCGACTTCCCTCTTGAGTCTCAACCTCTTGACAAAGGCGAGCACTGCACGTGATGATGAAGTTGGCGCTGGCAGCCACGATCCAGCTCCATTCTTTTGACTGTCCTTGCCCAGGGCTCGCATCACTTGTATTGTACCAAAAACGAATACCAATTGATGGATCCGCCTTTCCGCCCCTCTAAAGTTGTCTCTGCACTTTGGCCTCCGATTTTTAGGTGCTCTAGCAAGGTTGACTGGGACGATGAAGGCCTTTGGTCGGCCAGTCACTCGTTGAGTATCAGCCCAATAAGCTGGGCTTTAGGCTTCAAGCCCCAGGGCAGGTCTAAATCTCTCAAAATGGGGACCTACCAGCACTGCCACGAAACCCGCAGACTCATCCACTCACAAGCTTCAGTGACGCCAGGGTCGGTCTTCGCTTCCGATCTAATGAGCCTATTGGGCATCGGTGAATCTGAATGACAGAGGCGCTCCTCCATTCATCGTCATTTTCTGAACAGCACTGAAACTTCCTCTCGACCATGTGAGCTAGCTGCCTCCGTCTCAGTACAGGTATTTGCGAGCGGGCAAGAATGAGAGCAAACGTCCATTATTACCGCTGGACAGGCGAGTCAACCACTCGGTAGTCACAAACGAGTCAAGACTCGGCTTAGTGGATAAATCGTTGTCACAGATCTCATCGACTCATGCATTCGAGATTCGAGATTCGAGAGCACGAAGCCCGTTGGCTCCTTCCCTACTTGAATCATGGGCGGCCGACGGCTTTGACCTAGATCGACTTCAATCAACCTCTCCTCCTATTCATGGTTTGCTGTGAATTGGATGAATGAGTCTATTGACAAGAATGGCGACTCGGATTCACTCGCAGCTTAATGTTCTGGGTCGAGGAAAAAGAAATGGCTCGTTCGATCCCTCACCACAGGACCCCAGAACTCTTGGGGCCATTGGTATTTGACTATTTGACTCTTCCTGATCAATAAATCCTCTGCCTCAAATGCCCCCATTCAGTGTTCTTTATTCATATCTTGATCATCGTGCTATTGATGACCCATTTTCTTCTCTCTGTCTCTAGAGTCGCCAGATCATCCAAAAATAAACCCCCATTTCTGGTCCTTTCTCGTTGTCCCTCCCAGTCGAGTCGTGTCGAAGCCGCTGGCGCCAAAGAAGCCGAAACACTACTTCGTGCACCATCGTGGGTCTCCCGCCCAGTGACCCCGGTCTGGCCAACCACTGACAGCACACTCCGCTAAGCGCCGACCAGCGCCCCGCTCTCTTGCCGGCCCATACGAGCGTGGTCAATCGGGCCAAGACGACCACTCCCGAAACACAGGGCAACGTCCACTTACACGCTCGCCCACACCTCGACTCTAGTACCAGTTCGACCACTCTCGGCGAACCGACGAGCTCTGGGGAGCCTCCCTAGACGCCCACCTCTATTGCACTTGAGGTAAGTCCTTGTTTTGTCCTTATTCATGTCCTCGACAAGAGCATGTTGCTATCTTTATTCTCTTGGCTTTGAGACCAATTGCTCGCCTGACCAGTTGTAGAGTTCCAGCTTTTGCCCAGACCCATAATAAGGTCTTTACCATCTTTACCTCTCCCCAACTTCCATTCAACCCGACCGCACCTTTTAATATTCATTATTCCCAGTTCTTTATTCTAATCCTCTTCTCGTTTCGTTTCATACCCTTCTCTTTGTTTCTACTCTCTGATTTTCTTTCAATACTCACCCCTCAACTGCTGCGACGCACTCAGCCTCTCACAATGCAATCACGATAGCATCTTACTCACCGCGTCTCTCCCCTTAGTTCACTTCTCTCACATCTCTCGTCCTGGTGACGCAGAAACCTCATGTTTTCTTCCTAATACATAATTCATGTGGACTTGCTATTCATTTCTGTTTTCTTTTGTTTGCTAGACTTTGAACGAGGACCCCGAGTTTCCTACATAATTCTGCCACGTTCTGTTTACCTCCTCGAGTCCTGGACTTCTTCCTCTTCCATTTTCCACCTATTCCACTCTATTCCCGAGAGACATTCCTTTCCACTCACGCGTCCTCGAAACTACATTTCAACTCGAACTGAAAAACCCTAAAGACAACGAACACGAGATTAATTCTCCATGACCAGGCTAAACATGTTTAGCCGTTTCGGGGGGCGCCAGAGGCCCCCGGCCTACCCCGATGTCCCTGGTTCCCTCCGCTCGCAGTCGATTGAGCTTGACGACCTGCGTAAGGTGCAGGTGACCCAAGCCAATACTGTCCCGGACCAAACACCCTATCTCAGCCTACAAGCCAGGCTCTCGCAAATATGGCTCAACAGGTGGACCGTTCTGCTAATCCTCGTGCTCGTCCGCGTTATGCTCGCCGTCGCTGATGTCGACGACAATATCGGTGACGCGAAGATCAAGGCGCTTGAGGCATGCACCAAGGTCGAGGATATTGGTAGCACCGTGTCATCCATGCCCCATTTCCTCTCCAGGGGCGTCAACGAAATGACGGCGTCCAGTATCGAGTTGGCGGTTCGAGGCCTGGTGTCGGCCTTGGAGCTTGCCGTTACCGTCATCCAGAACCTCATCATCTTTGTCATTAACATGATGACCTCGACCTACGTCTGTCTCGCGACGGCCATCATTCACGGATCCCTCGACGTCGCTGCCGAGGTCGTCAAGAAGTTCACCGATGCGATGAATAACGCTATTTCCGGCATCGCTGACGGAATTGCCAATGACGCAAAAGCAGTGCAGGATAAGGTTAACAGCCTTGCCGACTCGATTGAGAAATCCCTTCTCGGCGGTCTCCTACCCGACATTCCCAAGGTGGACTTTACCAGCGCCGTCGACAAGCTCAAGAATCTCAACATTGACACCTCGGGCTTCGTCTCGGATATTGACACCCTCAATAAGAATATCCCGACGTTCGACGAAGTCAGGAACCTCACCGAGCATGCTCTTTCCTTCCCGTTCGATCTCATCAAGAAGGGCATCAACGACTCCCTTGGAGGCTTCACTTTTGACCAAAATGTGTTCCCTGTCGCCCAGAAGCAGAAGCTGACGTTTTGTTCGGACAACGATAGCATTAACAATTTCTTCGACAAGCTGTACAAATCGGTCAAGTCGGCTCGCATCGCCTTCCTCACCGTCATCATCATCCTCGCCATCCTCGCCATGGTACCCATGGGATGGATGGAAATCAAGCGCTGGAGACGCCAGCAGTCCCAAGCCCGCATTATCTCGTCCAGCGAGTATGACTCGATGGACGTCGTTTACATTGCGTCGAGGCCGATGACGGCTGCGTGGGGAATCAAGATTGCCTCGCGGTTTAAGAGAAAGAACCAGATTCTCGTTCGCTGGTGCATCGCCTACGGCACGTCCCTCCCGGCCATTTTCATCCTCTCGCTCGCCATTGCGGGTCTTTTCTCGTGTCTCTGCCAATTCATCGTGCTCAGGGTCATACAAAACAAGGTCCCCGAGCTGGCGGGTGAGGTGGGCGGCTTTGCCGAGGACGTCGTGACCAGTCTCAAGGCCGTCTCGAAGGAATGGGCCACCGACTCCAATAACGTCATCATCAACTTTAACGACAAGCTCAACAATGATGTTTTCGGGTTCGTCAAGGAGGGCACGGAAGCCGTCAACAACACCATCAACATGTTCACGTCGGAAATGGGCAAGGGAATCGATACCCTCTTTGGCGATACCGTGCTCAAGAAGCCGGCCGAGGATCTCATCCGCTGCCTCATCGGTCTCAAGATCGAGGCTGTACAGAAGGGTCTTACTTGGTTGCATGACCAGGCACACATCAGTTTCCCTCTCCTTCCCGACGACGTCTTCAGTCGCGGCGCCAACGAGTCCATCTCCGGTGATTCGGAATTGACGACTTTCCTTGCCAGCCCATCCTCCGTCACGACGGACGAAGTCACCGGCGCCGTCGAGAAGGTTGTGAACAAGCTGCAGAATGGCATCGCCAAGGAAGCTGCCATCTCGGGCTTTCTCTTGATGCTCTACGCCATCGTCGTCCTCATTGGCATTGTCCGGATGTTCGTAGGCATGGCGATGCCGGGTCGCACACGCGGCGAAGGCGGTGCCGCGCCGAACTTGGGATCCCCGCGTACCAAACAGGAGAGGGATGATCCCTATGGTGTTGGATTCGACGAGTACTACAACAACAGGGCCGCTCCGCCTCCCGTAGCCAACATCAAGACGGGAAGCTCGGTGGGAGGCCAAGCGTACGGTTCTCGACAGAAGCAGGACGGAGGACCCAGCAATGTACCCGAAAACCCGTTCCTCTCGGAAAAGGATAACCGGATCTAGGAGACCGGTGAGCCTAGTGGAGGAGCGGGTAGGGCGTACACGACTTCGTTGGCCAGTCCTATTTACGACGGCAATCCGTTTTCGGACATGGCTAACGCACTGGCTGCGAAGAAGGTGCAGCGGCAGGATGGACCGGCATCCCCGAAGAGGGATGAGTAGACGACGGGAAGAAAGGAAGGGTGTAACTTGGCGTTAAGGGTTGGTATTAATGATGGTTTTACGGGGTTGAGCCTTGGGTTGGCTCTCTGCTCTCATCGGCTGTTTGGCTTCTGACGTTTCTTTCTTTGGTTCTTCCCCATGTTTCCTTTTGTCTTCGGCATTTTATATGGCAGCATTGGAGGGAGGCACATCTGATCTTGCATCTTGCATTTTCGAGACCTTAGACACCATTCATTCATTTGACACCAGGCACAGCATTTTCTATGCTGGTTTTTTTTTTTTTTTGTCCCTCGCGGTTAAGAGGCGGATACCTTCTTTCGTTTCACGTCGTTCGCTGCGTGTAATGAGCTTGGGGTTTTCTGTCTCATCGGCACATGGACTGTATAATAGTTAAACGAGTACACAGAGCAAAATACGGAGTTCGGTTATTTCATTTCCTTGTCTTGGGTGTTTGGGCCAGTGATATGTGAGATGCAGATAAAATGGTTCGACTTCTTTCAAGTGGATGCGCAAGGTTCTATGACTCTTACTGCATACATCTCGGTCGTGAGGATGTGAGCCAATTCCTCGAAGGGCGCATGCAATTACATCGATGAGTACCATGCCAGAGCTTCCGATGCACGTTTTTGAAATGCAGTGACAATGTCGAGGAGTGACTCACAACGAAGACCTCGCAAACGGGTCCTCGGCTAAACATGAATCGTCGAGAGATTGCTCAGAAGATTTCCGAGCGTGAACAGCGTGTGGTGGGTTAATGGATCTTATCTAGGCCAAACGGGGAACCGTGATGTGAAATGGAGGTATTATCCCAAAAACAGACGACGGAAACATGCTACTTGTTCACTGGGACCCCTCCCCCTTCAGAGTCGGGATGCTCATGCTCTTTCGAGAGCATATCATCCAACCAACATCTGAGACCAGCAACCCAGTACAGAATCCCTCCCGGACGTGCTGTATCCTGCAAAATCCTCATCTGCTGTTGCGTATCCTCCAAAAGGCACTTATTCCCGAGAGCATGTAAGACAGAGCACATGGAATGGAGAATCATACGGGTCGTATGCCCGTTGGTCATCGTGAATGCTTGACTTGCCACCAACGCTTGGCTCCAAGAATTAAAAGCTCGGTCCCAGTCTTGCCGGACGTGGTAAATCTTCGCGAGTGTGATGTGTAGGCGTAGCTTCTCGAACCTCAACAGACGTGGCCGCAACCCAATCTCGTGACAGATGTGTTCCGCCTCGTCGAAACGTTCCTGGGCGAAGAGAGTTTCGGCTAGCGACAGGCCAAGGAGGGATCCGCCTCCAGAAGAGGCAAGGTAAGGGGGTTGCATGTTAAGTGCGACACGGAGATCGGTCTCGGCGAGATGAGGCAGGCCCAGTTCGCGGAGGGTATCAGCCCTGTCGCAGGCAAGGTCGCGGAGGTCATCGTTAAATGCGAGGTCCTTGCGACGCTCTAGTATTTCAAAAGCCTGGTTGATGTACCTTAGCGATGCCTCAAATTCGCCTTGATACCGTAAAATTCTTCCGAGTAGTATAGCATGGCGGAAAAGAACGACTTCCTCTAGAGAAGATAGGCGTTGCTGGTTGTAAGCTGTCCAGCTTTGCAGCACGGACTTGGCCTTAGAAAGATCCTCCTTCTGGATTGCATTCAATGAAGATTCAATCTTTTCAAATCCGAGCTGTGCGTGTATTCGGTGGCCCACTGACCCTAGTGAATGGTTTTGTTCCGAAGCAAGGAGAGCAGTCCCTTCTGTATCATTCTGAGTGATCCTACTCAAGAGGCTGCGCGAACATGCGACTCTGGAATTGAGGTACCAATTGTCTAAGCCGCATGCAGCAGCTTCTGCTTGGTCAACGATAAACCTCTTCCATTGCATACCGGGAAATCGAGATGCCTCTACGAGGCTGAGGGCGAGGTCTGCTCTAATATTTACCGGTAGGTTGTCGAAACGGCCATGGAACGCCTCGAGGCAGTGCTGAAGATGCGGCAAGAACGACTCCTCAAGTTTGCTAGGCTCCCTTTAGTACATGTCTCCGTCCAGCAGTTTCAGTCGTAGTGTAACTTACCACATCTCCAAATACTTCCACGGGATTCCTCGATACATAACAATCAACGCCTGGTCCCGCCAGAACGGTAGATTCTGCTCAAGGCTGCCGAGGACACGGGTCGCCAGGGCTTCATTCAACGTGTACGTTTGATTACCCGTCTCCAAAGCCGCATCCAAGCGTTGAAGCTCGTGGAAAGCATTCTCCAGTCGTGGCTCATGCGAGAGAATACAGACTAATTCTGGATCAAGGCCTGCCTGAAGAGCATCGGCCTCCTCGGCCTCACCTTGCGGAGTCCAGCGTTTACGAGGCGTGGCTCCACGCGAGAGAAAGCTTGATGCAATAACTACTGAAGGTTTAAGAGATGAAAGGAGCAATAGCAAGGTACGGGCATCCTTAGAGAAGTAGTCTAGCCAGGAAAGATGTTGTGTACTCATTCCAGCATTCGCCTTGGGGGTGCTCCTATACGCTCGGGTGAGATTTGGGCTCCCTGACGTCTCGTCAACGAGGAAATAGCGAGCTAGAAGACGGTCAGCACTCGAAAGGCGACTGGCCTAGGCACTATGGGAAGTACATTGCAATCTTGTAATGGCAGTATCGATAGAAGAGGTATGGCATTCGGTTTCGCTGACGATGGCAGTTGTCTCAGAGAGGAGAGCAAGGGCAGCTCGAGTCGGGATGCGTCAGGGGAGGAAGTAGAGGGAGTGGAGGAGTGGAGGAGTGTGACCATCGCCATCATGATCGAGTTGTCGATTGTCCTTTGTTCCCCCGCGTTGGACGTTGTTAGTCAGCTCCAGCTTCGGTTTCATTGCCGTATCGGGCTGCTGAGTTGGTGAGGGTAATGCAATTGTGTGCACCAAAGCAACAAAAAACAGCTCCCTACGACGGGATTAAAGCCTGGCAAGCACGCGTTGGTTGTGGTTTATGGCCGCCTTTGTCCAATCACGTAGACCAAGTTTGGTCCAGTGCCATCAAATGATGGCCAGCCGACAGCGCTTAGGACAGTCTCACGACGACGACGAAGCAGTCTGGACGAGATGGAAGAGTCTAATCGAACGAAGGCCAAGCCGGTGATGATGTTCCTCCTCCTCTTTGATCTCTACTTCTCTCCCCTTTCCTTTTTATCTCCATCTCCTTCCTATACCCTCTACTCCTAACCCTCAATGCACAAATCCTCTTTCACTGTAAAATCTCACAACCTTGCTAGAGCCTCCACTGAGTCCAAGCCCTCCCGGCCCATTTTTCGCCCATCCCCCGCCCGACGACGGGACCCTATAATCATTACCCGCGCCCTACCGCACAAGGTTCGCGGCTTGTCCACAGCGGGTGGTGTTAGGTTAAAGCCCATCCACCAACACACCTCTCTTTCTACTTTGTACCCCTGCAAAGCGGCTCAGAAAAAGATCGATGTCCTCCCCGCGCCGGTCTTCAGGCGTGCTGTGGCAATGATCTAACAGAACATGGCATAGCCTGTAAGACCAACCGACTCGTCCGCCGTATTCGCCAGGCACCAGGGGATACGAGTCTAGAGTGTCGCCGCGCGTAGGCCCGCCAATGGGAGCGCCGTGCTGCAACAGCAGGCGGACGACAGCTAGCTGGGCGGCTGCACCCTCTCCGTCCTGGTTCTTGTCATAGGGGCTTGTGTCGCCGAGGAGGTCGTCGATATCATACTTGATGGGCAGCTTGCGTCGCCGCGTTTTGGGCGCAGGTTGCACATCCATCCCGGCCTCTAAGAGCAGAGGCAGAAGCTTCAACATGGCGGGATAGCCGAGACCCACCAACTGGGGCCAGAGGCACATGCCCACGTCGGGATCGGCGCCCAGGTCGAGGAGGTGTTGTAGTATGTGCGCAATTGTCTCTACATGGTTTGTGGTCTGACTACCTCTACAAGAGGACAACACAGCCCGCAGCATACTGCTCGCTTGGCTTACCGTCAAGTGGTCGGAGAATGTGGGCAACTGGAGTACCTCCCAGGCCGACAGCCATCTCGATGCAAACGGGAAGTCACAGAATAGGTTGTCTGGCACTTCTGCACCATGCCGAACCAGCGCTCTCACGAGCTGTGGGACGTCGGACGGGCATCTGAGCTGGTAAAAGGCCAGTAGCTCTGTGGGATCGCCTTCTATGTGTTGGCTGGCTAGAAACTGCTCGGTCAGCTCGGCCCGCCCGAGCGCACATGCCATGTGTACGATGGTTGGCATCTGTCGAGCGTGCCCCTCCTGTCGTAGATTTGGGTGAGCGCTGTTGGCGAGCAGCAGAAGCGCAGTAGAGATGCGGTTCGCCAAGACTGACAAGCAGAGTGCCGTGATTTTTGACCCGGGTATAGGCATGTCGATGCTGGCCCCATGCTCGACCAGCCACGCTACAATATCGTCCAAACCTTTCAGCACCACCACGTGAAGAGGCGACAACGAAGGACAGCCCATGAACCGCACCAAAGCCATTTGCGGCATAACAACTCCGGCTGCTCTATCAAGCTCGAGCCAGCCCGGGGGATAAGTGGATTCGCGGCAGCGGTCAAGGGCAGCAGAGTCTGGGCGGCAATACCGGGCGACTTTGTCAAGAATAGTGAGAGCGGTCGTTAGAGTCTCTGGCTTGTTTGGGTCGGCATTTTCCACGGCCCAAAAGACGGCAGATCGCGTCCTCGTATCTTCTGGGAGGGCATGTAGCCGGTATAACAGCGGCTCCAGCAGCGACCGATACGCGCGACTGGTGGAGTTGAACCTGGCGAGGCGACCACGCGTTAGGTTTTCGCCGACCATGCAGACCAGCTCATTGGGAAGCCTGTGCATTACGTTAGCGGTTGCATGTAGGTTTGCAACAAGACTTGACTTGACGTCTTACGTCTTCTGAAAGGAACGAAGATCCGTACTTTGATAGAATATTTATGGCACCAATTTGGGCGGGTTCTGCCTGCGGGTCCAGCGACGCATTGTCCAGGATGTAGGACATTGGAATACTCTCCAAATCGAGTAAGCTGAGAGCGTGTAGTAAACAAAGACCAGGAAGCAAAGACTATAGTAGTTTGCCGTAAAGAAGAAGAGCACAGGATGGGGGATTGGCGGTAGTCCTTGGAGGGAGATGGAAAGGCAGGTTGCAGACAGCCAACAATTAGACAATTCCAGGGGTTCGTCAACAATGAAGTGCGAGTCTTCGAACGTTGACACTGAGTAAGCAGCATTGAACCTTCCAATTGTGGCTGCATTGTCAAAATGGCCGTTGTTGCCTTTGGCTTTGGTCGCTTTGTTATAATCGGAAGGGGCGATCCATTGCCTCGATCGCTGAGGTGTCCGCTAATTTGGCGTGTACAACGAGAGTGATCGAGACTTCGACTCTAGTCTGGAGCAAGTAATGTGCAAGACGGAAAGGGCCTGTTGAAACGATGGCGAATGATTCAAGCCGCTATCGCTATGATAGCCAGCGACAATGTAGGTCTGGAGTTTGTACTTCGTAGATCTGGCGGGTTGTTGTGGTAATGTCGATGATCAAGATGTAAGTGATTCTAGCAATGGGGGGTGTGTCCGCCGTGCCGCGCTCCCCGTCTTTGTGGGTCATGGGAAGGAAACGCCGAAATTGATGGCTTCCTCTGCGTCAAGGCTGCTATCTCCCTGGCCTTGCGCGATCCTCGCGTTGACGAGCTCATACATGAGTTTCACGATGCCGGCAGTCTTACCAGCAGAGTGGATGTGTCGAAGGGAATATTGGTAAACTTGTAAGATACAAGACAGTGCCAAGGGCTCAGAGAAGAAATAATAGAACTAGCCACTGAACTTGACAACTTAATACTTCATTGAAAACATGATTGTTTTCGAACCTGAAAAGAAACCAAAGAAATGAGTCAATCCAATTGTACAACTCCCTGCGTACTGTCTTTATCCGGAACATCCTTTTCCCAGAACCTGGCAGCTTCTCCATCCTTGGAAGAATCCTCTATGTAAGTTTACTTACACGGGTGCCCTTGTCACCAATGGCACTTTCATCACCGTCTCAGGGATAGGCAAGCTTTAAAAGTTTGTTCAACATTGTAAATAATACGAAGCGTTTTTAATTACAAGGTAATAATATTGACCGTCGAGTTTTCGATCTGGCTCATGCTGTGTGCAAAAAAGATTTGGAAGCAGATGGTGCCAGACACTTTCGCTCCAAAGAGCAGAGGTTGTCGAATGTAGACCAAGACTCGGGCTGTCTTTTTTACGCAGACGGACCCGGACTAACCAGAATTCCCAAAGTACGTGTTTAAAGTCCCATGAAATGACTAACGACGACGATCTCGCAAAGCGGGTAGCTCCCAGTGGCGGATACGCAACATGTCGGATAAGTTCAATGGCGAGACGAATTCCTGCGTTGGCAATTGGACAGACGAGACACTTGAGTCTTCGAGATGTCTGGTGATAGTGGGGTAGTAATCTGCATCAGGGTCCAGTCCAGCCCAGGTCCCAAGATGTCGTGTGTCGTCTTAGTGGATTTTCCCCAGATGGCGAAATAATCTAGGAGGAAAAAAAAGAGAAAAATAGTGGGGTGAAAAATGCTTGATGTTGTTACGCAACACCAGCGTCCCGTCCTCAAGAAGGTTACAGAGAGAGCACTTGATGTTGTATATACGAGAAAATTCCTGCCTTGGTTGACAACTTGAAAGTCGGCTCTGCCTCAGAGCGACGATTATGATTCTCGGTCATTGATGTGTACTCCGTAGTTGAGCCTGTACAAGCTACAAAGTACACGAGGACACCGAATCCGAGTGCGACGCCGACTCCGTTTGTACTTTTCCTATTTGGTAGTGTTGGAGAAGAAAGAGTCATACTTTGTAGTTGCCCCAGGTACAGAATGCAGAATGCAGGTGCGAGTGACTGTGTGACTCTACTTTCGAAGTGTACAACTCTACTTTGTCCCCAGACGACAAAATATAAAAAAAGCGATACTTTTCGCCTCCGATTTGGATTCCGACCCCAATTGACCATCCAACCTACTCCATTCCTTCTTTTTCCTCCCTGTGCCTTCGTCTGTTTCTATACCCGGTCACATTGATCCCATCTGCCATCATCATGGAGGGCCTCCGCCAGACATTCCGCCGTTGCAAGGCCCAGAAGAGGGTAATGTTTTTTCAACCCCGCCCCCTCCATGTTCCATGTGCCCCGCCATCCATCAAAAAAAGAGAATGGGGAAAAAGTCTGATGGCAAAATATTTGACACTATCGCCAGCAAGACTGAAACTGGAGGACGGATTTATGAAAGGAAACCCTGCTAACGAGTTCAATTGGCAAACTTGACAGGCCGCGCTCGTTACCTATGTTACTGCTGGTTTCCCCAAGCCCGAAGACACCCCCAACATCCTTCTCGCCCTTGAGAAGGGAGGCGCAGGTACGATATATGACACATACCATGGGCCATAACCGATGGCCCGTGAATCCTCACCTCCAAATCCCCTGGCACTCCCCTGAACCGCATCGAGAGTATACGACGGGACTGACACTTGCTTGACTCACACAGATGTCATTGAAGTCGGCGCACCCTTCAGCGACCCCATCGCTGACGGTCCCACCATCCAGACCTCCAACACCGTATGTTTGGCCTTTCCCCCCCAACCGACCCAGACGATATACAATATCCTGCGAAGTCACCTCTGACTAACCGTCGGGACTCTGAATAGGTTGCCCTGAGAAATGGCGTCACTCTCGAATCCACTATCCAGATGATCCAGGACGCCCGATCCAGAGGCCTCAAGGCCCCCGTGTTGATCATGGGCTACTACAACCCTCTCCTTAAATACGGCGAGGACCGGCTGCTCCAGCGCTGCAAGGAGGCTGGTGTCAATGGCTTCATTGTCGTCGACTTGCCTCCCGAGGAGGCCGTCTCCTTCCGCCAGCTGTGCTCTCGTGGCGGGTAAGTTCCTGTGCCCGCTTCTTTGTCTTTGTACAATAGTGTCGTAAGACCAACATTTTGAGGAACAGCCATGTCCGCTAACTCCCGACCAACAGTCTCTCATATGTGCCCCTCATTGCCCCCGCCACCTCCGACGCCCGCATGAGGATCCTCTGCAAACTCGCCGACTCCTTCATCTACGTCGTCTCTCGCATGGGCGTCACCGGAGCCACCGGATCCCTCAGCACCTCCCTCCCCGACCTCATCAAACGCGTCAAGCAGTACAGCGGCGACAAGCCCGCCGTTATCGGTTTCGGTGTCAGCACCCGCGAGCACTTCCTCAGCGTTGCCGATATTGCCGATGGTGTCGTCGTGGGTAGCCAGATCATTACCACCCTGAACAATTCCGACCCCGACAGCTACTTCGAGGATGTAAGTAAATATTGCGCCTACCTCTGTGGCCGCGAAACCATCGAGACTCTCGAGGGCGGTGCCAATGCCGACCTTGTCGAGAGGGGCGTGACCCCTGCCGTCGAGCACAACATTTCCGAGGAGCAGGACCAAGCCCTAGTTGCCCAGCTAGCCGCCCTTCACGGCAAGATCCCCGACCGATTCGGCGAATTTGGTGGGCAGTACGTGCCCGAGAGCTTGATGGACTGCCTCACCGAGCTGGAGGATGGCTTCAACAAAGCCAAGAATGACCCGTCCTTCTGGGATGAGTTCAGGTCATTTTACGACTACATGGGCCGTCCGGGACACTTGCACCTGGCCGAGCGGCTGACGGAGCACGCTGGTGGCGCCAATATCTGGTTGAAGCGAGAGGACTTGAATCATACTGGCAGTCACAAGATTAACAACGCCATTGGTCAGATTCTCCTGGCGAGGAGGTTGGGCAAGACAAGGATTATTGCGGAGACGGGTGCTGGACAACACGGTGTCGCTACCGCGACCGTGTGTGCCAAGTTTGGCATGCCCTGTGCCGTCTTCATGGGCGCCGTAAGTGATCCTGAGTACTCTTTTGAAAAGCCGCCAACGCTGAAGAATATAATGCTGACCAATCAATTATCTAGGAGGACGTCCGTCGTCAGGCCCTCAACGTTTTCCGTATGCGTCTCCTTGGTGCCGAGGTCATCCCCGTAGAGGCCGGCACCCGAACCCTCCGTGATGCCGTCAACGAAGCCCTGCGTCACTGGGTCGTCCACCTTGAGACTACCCACTATCTCATCGGCTCCGCTATCGGCCCCCATCCCTTCCCCACCATTGTACGAACCTTCCAGTCCGTCATTGGTGAGGAGACGAAGGAACAACTGCGCGAGAAGCGTGGCAAGCTCCCAGATGCCGTCGTGGCCTGTGTCGGTGGTGGCAGCAACGCCGTCGGCATGTTCTACCCCTTCTCAAACGATCTCAGCGTGAGGCTCGTCGGTTTCGAGGCCGGAGGCGATGGCATCGACACGCCGCGCCACAGCGCCACCCTTACTGCCGGTAGCCACGGTGTGCTTCACGGTGTGCGCACCTACGTCCTTCAGGACACTCACGGCCAAATCGGGGATACCCACTCGGTGTCCGCAGGTCTCGATTACCCCGGCGTCGGACCCGAGCTGTCCTCGTGGAAGGATAGCGGAAGGGCCGAGTTCCGCGCTGTGACGGACGCGCAGGCTTTCGAGGGCTTCAGGCTCATTAGCCAGCTCGAGGGTATCATCCCCGCGTTGGAGTCGGCGCACGGTATCTATGGTGGTATCGAGCTGGCCAAGACGATGAAGAAGGGAGAGGATTTGGTGATTTGTGTGAGTGGGCGGGGTGATAAGGATGTGCAGAGTGTAGCGGATGAGTTGCCGAAGATTGGACCCGTGATTGGGTGGGATTTGAGGTTTTAGGTGGGAGGAGGTGGACCTAGAAATGGGCATTATGCTTCACTTGGTATATATAGTTTGGTCACTTGTCGATAGGTAATGGAAAGGATTCATCACCTTTTCTGTCTCGGATTGGTAGTTGATGTGTTGTCTGTATTTGGTGTACATATTGATACAATGGCAAAATGGTGTTGGGGTAACTAAGAAAACATGGAACTCTCTCCTCTATCAGTATCCGAAAATCCCATCGAGTCTAATCGCACAAAGAGGTTCCGATTCAAGTCGTGTCGAAGTGGGTGTCGATGCCGTTTCCGATCCGAGAAATGTCGAATTTCGCCACAATCAAGCCGTCTTCGGTGTAGTATCGGTCTCGCCCTCAGCCTCAAAACCCTCGGGCGCCTCGCCGTCCACCCACTTAACCCTCACATCAACATTCCCATCCCCAAAAGAATACTCCTCCTCCAACATCTCCTTCTCCCTCCTCTCCAAAATATCCCTCGTCTTCTTGCTCAACGGCCCAGGCGTAGCATAATCCATCGCGATCCAAACCAACTCCTCCCTCTTCAGCGCCTCCTTCTCCCCATCCTCGGCTTCCTTGACCTGCACGCCCAACTTCTCCCTCTCAGCCGCGAACTTTTCCCTCATCCTCGGCGTCTGCATAACGAGCCATCGCAACCTCCACCCCGCGGGGCCCAACTCCTCAATCCTCCGCTTGCCATGCCCCGTCAAATACTCGTCCAACCCGCCCTCTTTCTTGATGGTTCGGAGCACGCGGGTCGTAAGGCGCGTCTTGACCCAGGCCTCGAGGGAGGCGCTCCAGAGCTTCTTGCGGTGGACGTTGGGTTTCCAGGTTCGTGGGGTGCGGGTGTCGTTGCGGCCGGAGACGTTGTTGCCGAAGCGGATGCGGGAGAAGCCGTACAGGCCGTTGTTGGATTGTTTGTAGACGGTTCGGGGGCCCGGGGGGTAGAGGGGGGTTAGGGGGGAGGGGATCTTGTGGGCTTGGATGGTCTTTGTGAGGGTTGGGGCGGTTGTGGAGAAGGTGCGGGTTGAGGGCGTGGAGGAGATGGTTAGGCGGGTGAGGGCGGCGCGGAGGGGGGTTTGTTGCGCCATTTTGAACTCGATTGGTCGTCTTTTGCCCGGAGTGGCTGTGGACGGGTGGTTCGCTTGTTGGAGAGGCCGCGGGGGGAATTGGCGGTGCGGAACCTCGATTGGCCGTCTTGAAGCTGGTGATGTGGTTTAGCGATGATGAAGCTTGAAGTTTTTCTGGATGGAAATTCTCGAGATGCTGATTATGTAAGGGGGTCACCTGATAACGTGTCTGGTTCCTGGCTTCTGGTGTTCCTGTGAGTGGGTCCCGCCCAAGCTCTACGGTCCCCCACATCACCAGAGCGGCCTAAGCTCTTGAGCATATCCTAATTCAAGGATCTCAACTACCAGAGCAAGCTACCCTCAAAAATCATCAATTGATGCATTGTGGGAAACAGGGTAACTTTTAGAAGAAGAAAATTTCTAAGGATACCCGGATGTTCTATACTCAACATGTTCCCACCTGTCGAACCGTCTGTTCTCGAGAACAACCCCGACTTCGCGACCCTTTACGCGACACTCACCAAGTCGATACTGAATCCAGACGGGACCACGAGAGCAGACCCTTCTGCCAAGTCTAGAGAAGCTGTCCATGAAGTAAGGATGATCTCCCTCAACTCTCTCCATCCCCTTACTCATTGGCCGCTCATTGGCTCGCTATTCATCTCCCAGGCTTTAAGGAGCTAACTGTCCCAGGAACTCCAAGCCCACCGCCTCAAAGCCGCAAAGCGCCACCTCCTAGCCTCAGCCGTCTCCTCCGTCCCCGAACCAACACGCACTTCCTCAAGAGACCCTCCCCTCCCAGAGCCCTTACTCGATCTTCTCGTCCTCCTCCCACCTCTCCTCAGCGACCCTCCCACGCCAGACTCGACGGCCCGGCTCTTTGCGCACCCACCGCTCTCACACCTCGCGGAGCTCCTGCCTCTCCTAGCGCCGCTCATATCCCGTTCTCTCCACAATTCGGCACTCGCCATCGCGCGGGTCGTTTCGCCCTCGACGAATCCGTCGTACCTCCACCGCACGATACCGACTCTCCCGCAGACCATTGCCTCACTCTCCTCTTCGCTCGCACTCACACCACCGCCTCCACAACCGCCCACAACAACATCCAGAAAATCGTCCATCTCTACGATCGCTTCCCCCACCAACCTCCCAGCCACCCTCCTTACCCACCGCCAAACCCTAACCTCCACCCTGCTCCTCCCCCTCCTCAACACCCAAACCAAAACCCTAACAACCCTCATCCACGCCCTCGAATCCAAGCACGCCTCCCCCTCCCGCTCCCTCCAGCTCCGCGCAACACACCTCTCCCTCGCCTCCCAAACATCCCACCTCTCTGCACAGATCAACCTCATCCTCTTGCGCGCTACGGTTTTTTACCCGCCCGAGGTGCGTAGGGCACTGGCGAACTACGCGGC
Source organism: Scedosporium boydii (assembly GCA_002221725.1). Classification (NCBI taxonomy): domain Eukaryota; kingdom Fungi; phylum Ascomycota; class Sordariomycetes; order Microascales; family Microascaceae; genus Scedosporium; species Scedosporium boydii. The sequence goes on from NJFT01000105.1 coordinate 116,320, forward strand.
GCATTTGCGAGACGCGCGTGTTAGGGCTGAGGAGAGGGTGAGGGATCTGGAGGCGGAGTTGGGGGAGTTTGGGGTTGGGGTTGAGGGCGGGGAGGGGAAGGAGAGGGTTTTGAGGGAGATGGCGAGGGTGTATGGGGGGATGAGGGGGGAGGTTGAGGAGGTCAAGGGAGATTTGGAGAGGTTACGGGGGAGGTGATGGATCGAGCGGAGCTTAGGGATGTTCGACATGGATTTGCGCAGAGTTGTTGCAAATGTCTTCCCTCCAGGCCCATGAGAGGCAGGAACGAGGAGTTTTTCCAACTACACCAAAACCAAATGCTTGCTTATTGTATAAAATTGGCGGCATATTTAATCCAAACTGAAGGTTGTCCGGGTCTCACACAAGCTTGTATCTTTATTCTACAGTCGTAATGATATCTGCAACCATAATATAGTATGACAATGTGGATGGGGCTTATGAGTACCCCTGGCGATCAGACATCTTGAAGGTCCGAAGCGGCCTCATAATAAAGTAAATTAGTACCAAACTACCCATAAACGATATAACTCCCAGAGATGCCCATGCCCAGAATCCAGAACTCCCTCTCCTCCACGTTCAAAGCATCATGACAGCGCAAGTGTAGTAACTCCACACTTCAACATCAGTCTCCGCTTCTTCTCGTTCAACGAGCCACTCGTAGGTAAACCCAGCGCTTTTAAAATCCGTGTAACCTCAACGACTTCCAAGATAATAGACTAATCAGTAAAACAAACTAACAAAAATAACAATAAAATCACAACCGTTTTCAAGGTCACAACTCACCTGACAAAGTTTTCAGACTCCTCAGGGTTTGCGGAAACCTTGCAATCTCCTCGTTTGTAAAAACATCCCTTAAAGGAACCAAGATGTCTCCATCTTGCCTCGCACTCGAATTCTCCGCGGCTGCTAGGGAATTCGCCTCGCTAAAACCCAACAGTCAGTCTATTCCCCATGTTCTCATCAATCGGGTCTAAAACCTACTCGACAATAATACGTAAGCTTAACTTGTCAACAGATGTCCTCAGCTCATCGTGTGACCTGACCAAGACGTTGAGAGTGCGTTGCATCCGCGCCAGCGCTTGCAAGAGGTCGTTTCCTCCTTGAACGGCGGGTAAGTTCTCACACCTCTGAATCAGCTCACCCAGAGACGCAAAACAGCGAGTCATCTCGCCAAAATCCGGTTGTTACCGCTGCTGTTCCGCTGCCATGGTTTCAACTATCACACACAACCTGTTTCTGATCAGAAAGTAATATACGAATGTCACAAAAGATGCCTTCGCTCAAAACACTTGACGCGGTTGTTTCAAGCAAACAACAATACCTCCTGGTCAACAACCCCAAAAGCGGGGACCTAATGCCCCAGTCAGGAACGCCCAAGCCCGCCCGTTGGCGGTTCAGCAACTCAATTGTCTGAAGAATAATCGCCGCGCTCCCATGTGATTCCGCGCAAATTCTGTGCAATTCCGCTCCACACACGACAAATCTCCCTAAATTGATCTCTCTGTCCAAGGTCGCGGCAGAAAGTCGTGTCCCAAGCTACATTACATCAAGATAAAATAACCTCATTAATTAAATAAAATTATATTAAACAGTATCTTCTCCCTCCTTTAAATGTTTCCCTACGGAAGTCAGAGAGGTCAGCACAAGAAAGAGCGCGACTATCCTTGGAAGATCGTACTTTTTGAAGAAGTTGATTGGTAACTTCATCTATTCTTTTCTTTGGGCGGCCAGAACGCGGGGCATCAGTAAGATATTCATCTTTAATAACCAAAGGTTCTTGGTTTGGATCAAATCCGCGTTCAATGGCTCGCGCGAAGATACGGTTTATCGTCCGCTCTGGAATTCCTAGTCGGCATGCGATTTGGGCCGTAGTTTTGCCTCCAAAAGGGGTTTTTAACGATACAATACAGGCTCGCGTAGCTAGATCTATATTTGAGCCGCGTGGCATCTTCGAAAAGGTGAAAAGAGTTGATGATGTCTTTTAGGGAGGAAAACAAGAGAGTCAAAAGGTGTGTTTGTTTTGTTTGTTTTGATTCTTACAGCTGAAATGGAATTTAAAAGTACATTATTCAATTACTTGGGACTATGTATAAAAATAAAAATAAATATGTATTTATAGGGAGAGGGGTTTGAGGACAAAACTTTTTGTCGCGACCTCCGTCCATTGTAATCCTTCTCTGAAGACTTAGGTAAATCGAGAGCTTAAGCTCATTTTTGCTTTCCGCACACCCTATTTTTGGCGGACTCTCCGCATAAATTGAATTAAGCCTTTGCAGCCAATTTTCACCTACCGTGTCCAGAATATGACCGGAGGCAGGCAATTTCTCGACCCTCCCATCCAAGACGACGGGGGTAGGTGTTGGGTGCAACTGTGCAGTGTTGGTGGGGGTAGATCTTGGCTGTGATCACTGGATTGCTCATGCGGAATGGGATCATCAAGGGCCAGCCAGGTGATCTCGGGGTGCTGCCGGATGCTAATACACCACTACCGACTTCAAGAGGAGAATTGATTGCGACATTGGAGGATTTACTGTCTCCGCCCGTATCGTCCACCATTCGCCTAAGTAAGTTGAGCTACACTAGGCTCTTAGCCTTTGTTTAATCCCGTTGCATAGCGTTGCCGCTGCTAGCTGCACATATCATCATCAATTGACCCTTGCCCACCAAGCTGCCCATGTGAGTCTACTGTAGCCGCCCGCCCCCGCGTAATCGTCGCGACAGGATTCGCATGGAGCTCGTACCGCACGTCTCGTCTCGGCTCATTCGCAACTGCGCTGGCTCCGGCTGCTGGTTCCTAATATCACCAATTCTTCTCGACTCGGCATTTTAAAAAGAACAGTGAAGTTAACAAACTATTTAGCGCTTTACCTAGACTCCCCTTCCCCTTCCCCGGTCCATCCGGTCCTTCACATCATGGCCCGCAAGAACGAACCAAGTGATGAAACCCCCATCATCAACGACAACCCCGACCTCCAATCATACTACTACTCCCTCGAATCACGCATCGGATACCGTTTAGTATTAGGGGGTACCCGCCATTTTGGATACTATGAAAAAGACACACACTGGCCCTTCCCCGTCAGCAGGTCACTACGGCGCATGGAAGAGGAAATGTTCTCGCGTCTCGACCTACCAAAGGGAGCCCGCGTGCTCGATGCGGGGTGCGGCGTCGGCCACGTAGCGCTGTTCATGGCCAAGAAGGGCCTTCAGGTGACGGGCATCGATGTCGTCGAGCACCACGTCGAAAAGGCGAAACGAAACGTACAACGGTCCGGTCTACCGACGGGCCAGGTGGAGGTAAAACGAATGGACTATCACCACCTCGAAACTATACCCGATGCGTCATACGATGGCGTCTATACCATGGAAACCTTTGTTCACTCTACGGATCCCGCCGCTGTGCTCGCCAACTTTTACCGTATTCTCAAACCGGGAGGTCATCTCGTCATGTTTGAATATGATCGCCTCCCCGACATAGACGAGAATGGATCCCTGGCACAGGACATGGCCACAATCAATACCATCGCCGCAATGCCTACGAACCAGGCGTCGACGAGGGGACTTTATAAGAGCCTCCTCGAAGATGCCGGTTTCGGAGACGTCGAGCGGAAGGACTACACGGAAAACGTTCGGCCCATGTTAAGGCTATTCTATATCATGGCTATCATTCCATATTACTTTGTCAGATTATTTCGTCTGGAGAAGCACTTCATTAATACTATTGCTGGGGTCTGTGGATTCGCTGGTGGTGGGAAATGGGGGTATCAAGGATTGAGTGCTACGAAGCCCGGTGACGCGATCGAGTCTTCGAAGACGAAATGAGGTAAGGCTGACTGGGGACCTTTGATATGTTTTCTTTCTGTGAGATACTTCATCAAAAAGGAAGGCGTCTATGTGATTCTGTGGAATCTCCTTGGGTTGGGTCTTTTTAGATAATTGGTACCGGTCCATAATGCTTGTTTGATAGAATCAAAATGGGTTGATTTGATGTTTGGCCCCTCGGCACAATGTGTTCTTCATCGATGGGCCAGGTCCCTAGTCTCTTCTCCAGCGTCGGGGTATCTATCTCTTAATAGGTATCAATTCATGGTTGCTTGCGAACAGCCTGGCAGCTGAAAAGGCTACACGCAACGAATAACCATTTAAAAGACAGACACCAGTGGTATTCCCTGCATCAAGAGCTGCCGCGTGCTAGTTGGCGACATCCTCAAACCCCGAGACCTCAACTCTATCTCCTTTCAAAAAGGAGTACCCCCACGCAGCGCATTTAATCTAGGTGGGGAGGGTCATTTGACAGCATAGCCCACCTATTGATCTTCTACTTTACCAGCAGCCTTACAAACATCTAAATAGAGTAGTGCACTTCTTCTTGATGAAACGAATGCTTCTTGCAACATCCGAAAGCCGAAAGGATTCCGGCGGATGCGAGGACGTTTTGCAGCACATCCCGCCCGCGCTTCCAGGTCGTGATCCCACCCACATGCCCATGCGGAGTGAATACCGATCATCTGCTGCACAGGACTTGTCTTAGATATATGCCCGCCATGTTGCACCCACCACCCGCAGCTTCATCTTGGATGTCAGGCGGGGTGTGATGTTCTTGGCATTTCCTACCTCTCGCTTACCTGGCTTATTCTGGTCTTCCATGTCATGCTGGGTAATAAACAAGGCGTCATCCAAAATAAACAAGGCAGAACACGAAAGAGGTGATGACTCTTGTCCTATGATGGGATTCACATGTTTGTGTCGCCAGTAAGCTGCCCGAATAGGCATGCAGCAGGATGGAGCGTGGGGAAGATGTCAGGGTTCAATGTTCCCTCACAGAGCGGGGAAGCTACTGTTTTGACCGACCGACCCTCCGTGCCCCACCACCAAATTGTGCACCACCACTCAAGGCTCAAGCTTTACTTCGTAGGCCTCACGATAATACGAGCGAATGCTAGGTAGGACACGAACAACACCCTACTCTTTAATAGTCGATTCCAAATATCTCTTTCAAAATCCCCGTTCTTCTCACCGTATTTACGAGGTCATCTTCGCAGTCAGCTTGTGGCTGGAGCTGACAGCTTAATTTGAAGCAACCCTACCTCGCCGACCCCGCCATTTTGACGAGGTTGAGGGTGACCAGACCCTTAGAAGTTGGGGTATTTAGGGTTGTGGACAGGTACCAGTACAAGGCTGCATTCACACCCCTGGTGTCCTTCGTACCCTACAAAGTCTACACCTTGGAGGGGGCACATTGAGAATCGATCACTTCGTTGGGCCGAGGTTGAACGCCACCAGCAAACTGAGCTCGCTGATGCGATGCGTGGTGTGATGTATCGCCCCCACACTAATTAGGCGTCTTGGTACATGGGCTCATCGGTGCGTTAGCGGAGTTGAGTTTAGAAGCTTTGGTGCTCAATGCGTCTTGAGGATGCCCTCGACAGAAGTCATCGGAGGAAGAACCAGATTGGCTTCAATTTTAAACTGTGAGAAATGAGAACAACTCTCTGAGATCCTAGAAGACTATGCATCTGGCACTCTTTACCCCAGACGAGTAATCAGATGCTGCTGGAATCACAAGCAAAGTAGATTAGTGTAAGAGGCCTGTCAAAGGTCAGCACGAAGTACACTAGTGCTCGCTCCTGCCCTCCCGCAGTGTCTGATGTACTTTCCCTGCAAAACCCGACAGTCTGGACAGGAGGCGCCAGGCTGCGAATCACCTTTGACGCCTCAGTCCACAAATGCCAAGCTCTGCAAAAGGAGGAGAAAGCTGCCAGTCTTGAGGTGGGGGAAGGAGGGGGGCGAGTGGCGCGGGACTCTCTGCTTCCTAAAGTATCCCTTGCGAATAAGAACGAGATTCTACTTACGAAGTGGAATAAATAGTTCAGGAGAAGCAGTGTTCCGGTGGGAAACTGTGGATTCGTGGCGGCTTCGTTGTTGGAGATGGTGGATTGACAAGATCAAGCTCCATTGTCCGTCTCCAGCAAGGGTGGACGATGAGTAATCGTAGGAGAATAATTCGTCATTTTTTAGGATGATCTTTGGAGCTCACCGAATCTGCTGTTCAGAGATCATCTCGCCTTAGCGTTATCGGTCCTCTCCGCAAGCAAAAAGCAATCAATCCTTGCAAGTTTCCATCCTGTGGCGACGGCGATGTGATGACTCTCATCAGACCAAAATACGGAGTAGTGGAAAGGAAACAATTCAGCGCCAGAAGTTCCCGCTATAAAAACTCCCTTCCGACAATTCGAACTTTGATGCCTCGATCGCAGTCTAGACCCAACCGGTTAAGTTCTTCTCGACACCTCCCGTTTCGGGATCAACGAGGCGCCGCTCGAAACAATTTCGAAGAAAAGCCCGGAACGCTTTGACTCCTTATCCACTCCTCCTCACATCTCCACTGAAACGAAACCGGAGCTTTTGAAACTTTGGACGACAGCTGCTCAAGGATCAATTAATATCTCTCTCTTTTATAATTTTACAATTTTACGTTCTGTAAATTGGCCGGGGCGTCCGTAGGAAGAAGGAGGCGAACTTGAAGGCCCCAAGACCGATGCCTTTGCGGCGCAGTGGAGGACTCTGTGGATGCACTTTCGATATTTCTTCCACTGCCCCGCGAAAGTCACTTGCACAGTTCTACTTGCAGCTATTCTTTTACCTTCACCTCCCACATCGGGAAGGCCCCGCGAAGGCTTCTCCCGCAGGGCCGCATTGATTGTCAGAAGGTGTGTGTGTGCACGTCATCCACTACCATGAAAGACCAACCCTCCAAGAAGAGTGACTGTCAGCGGGATATGCGCCGTTTGGCGGGGTGCTCCGGCCGATCCCCAGCCTGGCATGGGCTTCTCCGTTCTGTGGAACTGCCCACTGCCAACTTGTGCACACAAAAGGCCACTTGCCCGGAGAGAGCCTTCCCATGATTATCATCTCATAGAGTCAAGCGGAAGGATCGAGAGCGCAGAAAGACAATGTAGTCATGGTCGGTCGACAGGAACGGTCCAGCAGACCGAGACATGGTGCGGGCTCTCCCCTTGGATGATCCATTTCTTTTTCGCCACATTAGTCTGAGGTCTTCGAGATCCGACACACCCCCATCTTGGGCTGCTTTTGCCTTGGGCCGCCGCGTATTTCTAAGTGGAAGCCGGAAAAGGTGTCGCTCAGCAGGTTTCTCAGTTAACTTCTTCAAGAACTCGTCAGGCGTGGTCGATCCGCGATTATATGGCTTTATTGGATATGCTTGTAGCGGGAGGTACAGCCGTTAGCCTGGCAATCAGCTTTCACCTCATTCCCTCTTGAGTGCAGGGCACAGCTTCACAATACTTCATACACATAATTAATTTTATCGCTCTAGCAGAAACAGCCCATTGCTCCGCAGAACTTCGTAATAGATTATGATAAGTTCTAGAAGTATCTCGAAACTTAAATGTAAACAAGTTCTTTTAAATTTAGTGCAGCCCCCAGGCCCCTTTCCAACAAAAGAGAAAAAAAAATAGAAAAGTAAAGAGAGTTTAAATTTCTAAGTCGGGAAGTGTCACTTCACAAAAAGCTTTACAACACCCTCATGCCAGCCTAGCTTAGCGGTGTCCAGTCCCTTCGCGTTAGGATCGACCCTATCATCGGCAAGAAGAAGCTTCACAACGCCCTCGTGGCCCCCCTGGGCAGCCCGGATTAGCGGTGCCCAGCCCTCATTATCCTTCGCGTTAAGATCGACCCTATCATCGGCAAGAAGAAGCTTCACAACGCCCTCGTGGCCCCCCCGGGCAGCCCAGATTAGCGGTGCCCAGCCCCTACTATCCTTCGCGTTAGGATCGACCCTATCATCGGCAAGAAGAAGCTTCACAACGCCCTCGTGGCCCCCCCCGGCAGCCCAGATTAGCGGTGCCTGGCCCCAACTATCCTTCCCGTTAGGATCGACCCTTTCATCGGCAAGCAGAAGCGTTACAATAGCCCCAAGCCCGAAATAAGCTGCTATATGAAGCGTCGTCGCCATCATTGGAAATTGCTGACTATACCCTGAATCGCCGTCCCATAATTTCGCCGCGAATAGTACTTGAATCCCTGCCTCAAAGTTACCTTTTCTCTCCAGGAAGTTCATTACTGCTTGAATTGCGTTGTCAACCTTCCCTGCTGGCTCTGTACATATATATATGTAATCTTTATGACCTGAGGTTCCAGTTTCTTGACGGGTGCGCTGAGCCTTGCGGGCATGATGACCCCAGTGTCGAGCAGTGTAGTCGTAGAGTTGGTTTACCCGTACCCGCTCCTCGAAAGCAGCATCCGTCGGAGAAGGCCCACTCTCGAATACGTTGAATGAGAGATAAGTTGCACAGATTATCGTGATGTCTTCCTCGGCAGTTGGAAACCACTGTGCCTGTGTCCGCTGGAGGTACTCTTGTGTTGTGTAGTGGACCAATCGGATGATACCACTTTCCTCATCAATTGTGACTAGTCCAGCACATACCGAGATCATATCTTCGATCTCTGGAAGGTTCTCTTCGTCAAGTTCTGATTCTCCAACTTCCACAGCAAGCGCATGCTGAAGCTCTGTGGCCGTGAGTGGTCTCTCTGCGCACGAGATCCACGACAAAACCTGCTTCGCAAGCTCTTCCTGATCCTTAAGCTGCCCTTCGATACGTTCCATTGCGTCATTGTATGCACTGTCATATGCGTCAGAACCAGTGGGCAGTTTTGCAAGCGCGGTTCTAAGGGCCTTAGGAGATCTCTTCCCGATCAGAGAGTCAAGATGAAGCTGAGCAAGTAGAAACATGCCGCCGACGGCGCTGACGATGCCGGCCTGGACCTCTTCTTGTAGGTCTGGGTTTCTTTGGACAAAGGGCGGTAGGCGCGACAGGTGGCCATCCACATATCTGCGAACATCCTGCTCAGTTGCCCGAATTTCTAGGGATATGCCCCCTTTGAATTTGTCCGTGATATCCGGGATGAATCTCGAAGTTGCGAAGAAATTTACCCCGCATACTGCCTGGAGATTGAAAACCTCAGAGAGTAATTTCGAGCGGCAGAATACTTGGCATTCATCGAGCGCGTCGACCACAATAAAGACCTTCGAATATAGAGCGGACACGGACTGGAGAGTTTTGGAAAGTTCATCGATTGATGGCCGCGTTCGCTCTTCCTTATGGCGATTGTAGAGAGATTTCACACTGTCTGCCACAGAACTCTGGTACTGAGCTAGTTGCTTCAGCAGATTCGCGAGGAGATCTTCAGCTTTCTGCTCGTGCTGTCGGCGGAAGTTGCAGTAGATGTATGCGATGCCAATGCGCTCGTCATCCCAAAATCGGCTATGGAGGTCGCCGACAACTATAGAAGACAATACGGTCTTCCCCGCTCCAGGAATGCCTGGACAGAACATCGTTTTCTTCTCGCCATCCAGCCACGCCCTAAAATCTTCTGACTCTTGAAGCCACTGCCCAGTTCCTTCCTGTCGGCGGCTGATGAAGTCGTTATGCTGAGGAGCGTAATCTACCGGGGTGAGCCAGTTGAGGATCGTCCGTTGCTCGTGGGTGGCTTCTTGGCTATTAATGTGGTCTCGTAGGTGCTGCTGTTCCTTCCTGCCTTCCTTTACTTCATGATAGGTACCTGCCGTGAGTGTGACGGAGTCGATCGTCAACAGCTGGTTTAACATCTGGCATTGCCTCTGTAGATTTCCCACTGCCTCTCGTGTTCTGCCAGACATAAAAGCCCCTTTCAGTCTCTCCCATCCTATTCGGTGGCCCTTGGTCCGCTTTTGCAAATCTGTTAGGAGGCTTTCCAGCTCAACCTTGCATGCAGAAACCATGGTCATAGTGTCTGTACCATGAGCTCCAGGTCCAAGCTGCGAGAGCAACGCGGAGTGCCGGCCGCGAAATACGTCCGCGAAGTCTTTATTGACGATGATATATGTATTTGTCTCGGACAAGACTGTTCGAAGAGTCTGGAGCTCAGCTGCGAAGCTTCTAGCGTCGGCCGGCGCATCCTTCCAGTCGAGCCCGAATTTGACAGTGAACTGGAGGACCTGAATCGTCAGACCGATGACGCCAACCACTCCGGCTCCAAGTTCAAATGACATGTTGACGCGTTGAACGTCGGCGGATTAAAAGGGGTTTCCGGCTAAGTCGAAACTATTCACTTTGCACACGGCCTGGCGGGAAACACGTTAGACCTCGTGGGTTGGCAGACGACCCTGGTCTGGTTCTTGTTGACGAGCTTGGTAGCTGGGGTAAACTCGCTCTCCTCCCTCACTTCTTAGTGCCTAGGCAAATGTCGTCGTCGTAGTGCCGGGGAGAATCTGATTCGAGCGGGAGAGCATTACATCGCGGTCCTGCTATTAGGGAAAGTCGAGATGGAAAAGAGGGGTTTTCATGTAGCCTCCGGGCAAATGAGGGGACAGGCTGCAGCTCAGGCGCAAGTGCGTCTGCCACGTCGAGACCAGGCTGTACTGTAACGCATACACGGTGAGGGCTGGATTGCCGTTGGTAACTAGCAATGTACTGGTTAAAATGATGATGGGTCGTTACAAGAGTCTTGCAGACCTCTGTCTCGCAGACCCAGAATACCAATGTGCCCAAATAGCCCGTTCTCTGTTTATCAACGCGTTTCGGCCTTTGCAGCTGGAGATCATTCATAATTAATCGCGGTCTGCGGCGGCGGTTGATCAACGCGGCGGAGTGGTGAAAGCCGTGGTGGATTATTATGGGGTACCAAAAGCGGAAGCCGATTTCGCTAACAGCAATACCTCCCCGATACAAGTATACCCAGCAAAGCGATATAAGCCTCAAGTCAACCCCTTGGTCCTTTCAAACGGTTACCTAAAAACCAGCGAGGCCCATTTCGCCTTCTACCATATCGAACCACACAAAACAGCTGCAAGTGATGAGCCCACCCTCGCAACCTAAGGCTGTTATCAGGTTCAGATCACCAGAGGGACAAGAAATGTGATGACGAAAAAGAGGAAGAGGAAGAGGGAAGTGCGCTTGCCGATATTTGATGTCTTCCGACTCGGGAGCCTGGTGAGCTGGCAAATGCGGTCTGTACGAAGGATGAAGTGTCGAAAGAAGGCTTCGATGCTCGGTGGCCCTGAATTGTCTACGAGCCAATAAATTATTCAGCTCGCCACCGTTGATGGTGTTTGAACCGCAGGTCGGTCATGCAAGAGGCCAGGCAGCCCTGCCCTCCGGCGTCGTTGCATGGTCCGGGGCACCTTAAACATTGTAGGGCGTCGGAAATGTACGAATATCTGCATGTAAGCCAACAGGCATCGTTGGTCGACACTGCCCATGCCGGCCTGTTTGCTAGGCTGCAACGGCCATGGCCTGCCCTTCTGTGCTTGTCTTCTTTCGCTTTTTTTCTTTTTCTCATTTCCCCCTCTTCGTTGATGAGACTGGAACATGGTTACCCCGCGATTTGCTTGTTCTCTGGTCGTAGGAAGGCTCTGGCTCCGGGAGGGGAGAAATGCAACTCTCCTCCACCTCCATTGTCCTCTCGTTTGCGCTTTCTGCAGACGCAAAACGCAAAACGTGCCGGATCCGGCTTTCCTCATTTCTTGGGTCAGGCTACACGACCTTCCCCGCCATTGCCATTTGCTCCCTCCCAACTATTATTGTCTGTACTCTTTGGTGTGGTTGTACCATCAAATAACCCCATCATCGACTGGTACCTGTACGATCAGTTCGATCAGTTCGATCGATTGATCAGTAGGCTTGGATGGTACCACTACAAGATTCTTAATAGCCTCGCGCCCCACTACACCCCACTACACCCCACGTACAATTGTACCAAGTAATAATCTGCACACCCTCTTCCACTTCAGCTGCCCTGTCCGGCGTCGCTGCTTCCCTTTTCTGCTATGGCATAGGCCTGTACTAGTACGTATCCTCCCGACTTCGGTACCGCTGCCCACCAAACAGAGTCCAGAGACCACTGCTGTACCACCTGTACTTTCGTACCACCGCAACCCTTGGACAGACCGGGCTCTTGGCGTCTCTTTGTCGTTTCTTGTCCCCACCCCCTGAGCAACATTGAGCAACACCCTAAAACCTACACAATCAAGGATTCCGCCCTTTCGTCCTCCAAAATCCCAGATACCCAGATCCCCAAATCTGACTCTTACTCTGACTCTCCCCGGCCCATCTGTTGTTGCTCACCTACAAAAAGACCAGGACCCCCCTCCAAGGTTTACTTCGTAAACCCTCCGATCGATCAGTTTCATAAAACCTCCACTATCTTCCCCCCGCAAAATCCATCCGATCTCAAGTGTCGCCAGACTTTGTCTCCTTTTGCAAGGAAATCGAAGAAAAGGAGGTTCAGACGAATCCAAACAAGCTAGAC